>OU896723.1:8857358-8894363 GCA_918026855.4 Phaedon cochleariae
TTCTCTGGAACACCGTAGAAAAATTGGCGATCTGTCTCTATTTTATGGATATTTTCATGGACGATACTTTTCTGAATCATCAATTGTTCCTTCCTTGGCAGTCCCCGCGAGATTAACCCGTCGAGTTGAGGCTTCACACCCCTTCGTGGAAACTTTGGAGACCTGCAGAACATCTCTCCTGAAAGACTCGTTCATCCAACGAACAGCGACGCTCTGGAACACATTGTCAAGGAAGGTGATCTCCGAGGCATATAAGGAATTCAAGAAGAACACCAGTTCCTTCCTTATTTTCCTTGGTTTTTACGATGTTCTCTGAGCATTACAGGATATCCCTTCTCGTGGGAACCAGAAGATAAGGAAAAATATGAAGACACTAATCATTCAAAGTCAATTATGGTTCGTCATGCTTGTATTGTGAGAAACTTCACCTTATAAATTCCAAGGTCATATACTCCTTTTGACTTGAGCAGTGGCGTAGATATCGTAGGTTGTTTAACTGAATTATAGCAAGAAATGTTGTTTTTTTTAGCAAATCCAACTCAATGGATCAAAATTATATGTTCCTATCCATAAGGCACGAGTCCGTCCCCATAACGTATTGAGAACGTCCGGCCAAGATGTATCGTACGTACTGGAGTCGTCCAGATTACGACAGTAGACGTACTAGGTACGTAATGGGGACGTCCAGATTCTACGCATTTGTACATCCTCAGTACGTCTATTCAGGACCATGAATATCTGAATCAACGTAGATCCGCCTGTTTTACTCAGATAGTGGAAAAAAAGATCTGAATAGAATAGAAAATATCTCATTTTGCATAAAAACATTTATAAAGAATGCGCTCTCACCAGTAATAGACCCAGCGACCTGTAGTTCACAGATGCTTTACCTATTGCTCTACAGAACAGTTATTGATATATCAGTATACACCAAGAAATGATGTTCGAATGTCGATCAACCCTTCACATTGATACTTCCATAGAAATATATGATCACGGCAGAGAATACCTCATAAATAGATGTTTCTTGATTAGGTACGGCCAGTAAAGAATGAATTGTGAGAGTTATATTATTTATTTATTTATTTATTTCAGAAACAGACAGGCAGACAATGCCTAATTATGTGTTTCTCACAAATCATTTAATATAAAAAGATCCTATTATAATGGCAATTAATAAAGTTTATACATAATGCATCTACAACAATTTAACTATATCATATTATATAATAATATGGGAGTAACTATACCAATTTCAATCAACCAAACAAAGATAAAGATATATGCTTCGCACCAAGACAGTTACAACGAATTAAATGGACAGACATCACGAAAGTCATCAGGTTAAAATATCGGTGATAGGTGATGAGTGCGTACTCACAGAGGAATCAAATACACAGGTTATAGGACTACCAGGAACTTACAAGCTTTTTCAGCTCTAATTTGAATTTTCGAGGGGCAATATCGAATATTCCACAAATTAGTTCTTCACTGTGTGTATTGTATATATCACACATCCGATTAATTGGGCCATTATTACTCACTCGGAATGTTACCTGACGAGGACGCAATCCGGGTGGTGGTACATAGAATTGCATTTGCTCAAGGAGATATAAACTATCCAATTTACCATTGAGCAGTTCGAAGAGAATCATAATGTTATTTGCATTTCTTCTGTGTTCTAGTTTTTCAATTCCGAATTCTTTTCTAAGTGGTGTACAGGGGGCAAATCCTGGGCTTACACCATGAGCTTTATAGGTCAAATATTTAATAAATTTATTCTGTATGGATTCAATTCCCTGTTTCAAATTTTGTTGCGAGGGATCCCATATAACTGAGGCATATTCCAATTTACTGCGAATAAGCGAGAAAAATAAATATTTGATGGTGTTTATATCTGTGAACTCAGAGGTAGAACGTTTCAAGAAACCCAATAATTTGCTGGCTTCCCTAATGGTATTGAATATATGATTGTTGAATTTGAAATCATTTTGAAAAAGTATACCAAGATCGTGTATTTCTGAAACCCTCCAAAACCGAATTCTGCATAGTGTACACATATTCGTCTGTATTTTTATATCTCTTATTGAAAGAAATAACCTTACATTTTGAAAGATTGAACAGTAATTTATTTTCTATGGACCAGGTAGAGATTCGATCTATGTCATTTTGCAATTGTAAATAGTCATTTATATCTGAAATTTTATTAAAAATTTTGAAATCATCTGCATAAAGAAGACAATCAGACGATACTTCCGAAGGGAGATCATATCATTATGTTCATGTTTGCGAGGTTTTTGAATGAATAAATATCGGAAATCAATGGTAAACATTTTATGCAACAATCATCATCATACAATGCATATTAGATCCCGTCCATAAAAAATTGATAACATACAGAGTTAAACGTATCCAGTACATCGGAATCGTATGCGCCAGTACGTCTAGAAATGGACGTTTTCAGTACGTTTCGAAAATTTCCTGAACGTTCAGACCTGAAACGGAGTTGAAATGAACGCGTTCAGGACGTCGCATGCTATATGGGTAAAGTTTTTTCTTATCGCTTGGAGCGCACGAAAGGGAATCCCTATAATGTTCAAAGAACATCGTGCGTTCCTAGGGAGGATAAGGACAGGAGGTAGGTATTGGATTTTTTTTTGAACTTTTGGAGATTATATGTTGTTGGGAATATTTCCACAGGCAATGAATCCCAGAGCCTAGCCGTTCTATGGATGAAGGAGTCTTGATAAAGTGCTGTTCGACATCTTTCGAGGTTGACAACGAGAGGATGTGCTGACTGGGCTTGTCTAGTTCGTCTGACTTATATTGCTAGTGAAGGCATGATAGCAGAGATTTCCGAAAAACATTCTCCGTGGAAGTATCGATAAAAAAGTGAAAGGTCGCCGACCTTTCTACGGTGTTCCAATGATGTCAAAGAGTGAGTGAGTGTGGCGTTACCCACCAGGCGAATGGCTCTTCTCTGGATGGAATCTAAGAGCATCAGCGTATGTTTTGGTGCTGAACCCCATATGTGGGAACCGTATTCTAGAACAGGCCGTATCGGCGCTTTGTAGATCATGAGAAGCTGTTGAGGTGTAAAGTAACTTTTTGCACGGAACAAGAATCCGAGTTTTTGTGGAGCAGCTTTTGCGATGGATCTGACATGATTATCCCATGAAAGAGTGTTGCTGATGGAGATACCGAGCATAGATATGGTGGGCTTGGTGGGGATGGTGGAGCCAGACATCACAATGTTGGGCATACTGAGATCCGATTCTAGAGAAAATGCAGGCTTGAGTTTTGGTGGCGTTGAATTCAACTAGGTTGTTGGTTGTTGTTGTATCGAGGATATGTGGTATTCTAATTGAAATATTGGACCAAAACATTTTTCAATAGGTATAATGGCGTTGTCCTGAAATTGTCCTGCCACTCGCTTAACTTACGCGAATGGGGAAAAGTGTGAACATTGGAGCACAGCTCACAGCGTTGCCATTATTTCAAGCCATCTCTTCCTAAATTATTCGAAATCTCGGAAGTATGTATGTTTGTGAACAACTACTGTTGAATGAATGGAATACGTTATGTCTTTCCTCTTTTCACATGTCAATGATCTGGAAGTTCTCAATTATTTTCGAGCTACCCAGCATCAGTCCGAGCAGGCCTCAGTAGAGGAACCTTACCCCTTCATTTTCCCGTGGTGTTGCGAATGGTTGCAGCAGAAGAATGATTGACAGGACAGAGTATTCTCGACAGTACTGCCACAAGTGATTGACTTTTCGTGATGAGTCTGTCAATTCATTTCTGAACCAAACTGAACTATTAGAGGAAACTTCAGGATTCACGAGTCCACAGGACGGGTGGTGTTTTTTCGAAGCAATCCAATGAAGCTCAGGAATGAAAGACTTATGAGATGATTTCAATCACAAGTGGAATTTCTTCAGACTATATCACGAAGTGAAACATACAGAACTGTTAGAAAATGAGAAGGTATTTTTTCGTCGAGCTCACCTTAACGAATATGTTCAATGTTCATGAAATTGATTATTCAATGACCCACTCAATGTTCAATTTTTTTCATTTCATGGCCTCAACCTTCAAATCCTCATATCAGTATTCAAAGTGTCAGTTTTGTGTTATCAGTATCTACGATTCAAAGACTTAATAACATGTATAATCAGCCGCTCGTCGCTAGGTGATGAACACAGGGGATCTTTGCCTGCGCTTGCCGCTGTTCTCCCACTACTTTGTTTTTTTTTGTCCTCCTTCCTCCAGGCGCTAGTCTAGTCCTATCACTGAGGAAAAGGTTTTGTTATAATGAATAAATAGATATTTTTCGAGTATGCTTCGTTGAATATTAACGCCCTCTGCTTGTTATCAATATACACCTTATTAAATTCAACCATGTAATTTGTGAATGAATCGTTGGCCGAGAACAAAGGATTCGTTAGGAGCCAATTCTTTCAATATGATGTTTTTAGAAGTAACTTCCATGAGTTTGTCACAAACCTGTTCGTTATATCCAAACTTTCTGGAATCTTACTCTCGAATTACCATTCATTAACTGGTAACAAATTATCTCCACAGTTTGATTGCTTAGAGAATAAGAAATTGTTCTTGAGATGAACAAATTATTTGTTATAACATTATTGACCTTCCCATGACGTCGCGATATTCTCTTCGGCGCATGCTCGAGGTAGGAATGCAGTAGGTAGTCATAGTCAACATGTTAGACTGCACAGGACGCCTAGAGTGATCTAATAATCAAATATCAATAATTGCTAACCCGAAAAACTATGGTGTGTACAGGGTATCCCACATAACTTGTGCCACCCCCTTATCTGGTAAACTATTATATATACAGGAAAAAGTTCAGGATAAAAATTGTATAACTTCTAATGACATTTAATTTTTAGATACTGTCATTTATACAGGATGATCCATATGTATGTGGCATATCACAAAATACGTTTTTTCAAATGAAACACCCTATATTTTATTATATTTTTAGATAGTACTCCAGAAGACGAGTTCAATGATATATAACAACATGGGTCTGAGATCACTCGTTTCGGATTTATACACGATCTTCTTCAATAAATTGTCTAATTTCAAAGCCCTATAGAAACGTTGTGAATGAAGTTTTTGATTCGCAACTTTCGCTATGAATTAACAAAGTCTGTATATTATTTTGTTCTATGGTGAAAATTCAGGAATTTCGAATTTGCCAAAAGTGATGACGTATTTTGAAAACCAATAATTATCTCGAGATTTTCAAATGGAACACCCTATATTTTATTCCATATTTGCATAGAACTCAGAAAGACGAGTTCAATGATCGATAATAAGATGGGTCTGAGATCACCCGTTTCGGACTTATACACGATCTTCTTTAATGAATAGTCAAACAAAAAAACTAACAGTAACTGAGAAAACGAGTGAACATAACAACAGTAACAATTAGATATAGTATTCAATTGAATATACAAAGTAGTCAAATCAAATTTTCTATATACCGTCCATTTTCAGCTATGCACGTATAGTATATCTTATCGCGATATGTCTCAGTGTATTTGCTACTGCAGGTGATTCATTCAAATTCACGATTGCGTTTCGTATATTTTCATTTGATTGTTCTATGTTGTCACATCGATTTTCAATATTTTCATAAACTTTGTTTTTCAAAGCACTCCATAAGAAAAAATCTAAAGAAAATGATCATAAAAATTTCGATAATATTCGTTGTTTTCAAAACTCTTTATTACGAATTGTTCCACAGAAATTACAATTTTTTTATCAAATATGAAGATAACAGTCAGAATTTTGCCATTGAAATTTGATTATTTTTTCAAGAAGATCGTGTATAAGTCTGAAACGGGTGATCTCAGACCCATATTATAATATATCATTGAACTCGTCATTCTGAGCATCATCCAAAGATGGAATGAAATAGGGTGGTTTCGAAAATTTGTAAAAAATTATCGTTTTTCAAAATACATCATCACTTTTGGCCAATGCGAATTTCATAAACTTTTACCATGGATCAAGAAAACATACAAAATTTGTTAATTCATAGCGGGAACTGCGAATCGAAAACTTCATTCACAACGTTTCTATAGGGCAATTTATTGAAGAAGATCGTGTATAAGTCCGAAACGGGTGATATCAGACACATGTTATGATATATCATTGAACTCGTCTTCTTGAGCTCTATGCAAATTTGGAATGGAATATAGGGTGTTCCATTTGAAAATCTCGAGATATTTATTGGTTTTCAAAATACTTCATCACTTTTGGCAAATTGAAAATTCCTAAATTTTCACCATAGATTAGAATAATATACAGACTTTGTTAATTTAAAGCGGAAACTGCGAATCGAAAACTTAATTCGCAACGTTTCTATAGGGCTTCGAAATTTGGCACTTTATTGAAGAAGATCGTGTATAAATCCGAAACGGGTGATCTCAGACCCATGTTATTATATATCATTGAACTCGTCTTCTGAAGTACTATCTAAAAATATGATGAAATATAGGGTATTCTATTCGAAAAAACGTATGTGTGATAAGTCACAGACATATGGACCATCCTGTATAAATGAAAGTATCTAAAAAATTAATTTCATAAGAAGTAATACAACTTTTATTCCGAACTTTTTTCTGTATATATAATAGTTTACCAGATAAGGGGGTGGCCCATGTTATGTGGGATACCCTGTACTGTTGAATGTGAATTTAAGTTTCATCAGTTTGTGCTGAAGCATCCCTAATAGCACACAACGTCCTAGGGACGTCCCAATTTGATACAATTCGAGTACGAATGTCCCGGACCGAAAATAAGTGTCCTTGGGACGGCCCATCCCGTGCATCTCATGCAATGTCCGAGTAAGGACGTCCACCGAATGTCCTAGCTGGTATATCATTTCAAATGTCCTAGAAATAGCATCCCTTAGACGTCCCACGTGGTACATATTGTAGAATGTCTATGCAACCCTAACAACACAGGGATGTCCTAGGTGCGTCCCTTTTTTGTCCCGCGGTACAAGGAAATGATTGGGACATCCAGGGGATGTCCCGCCAGTGGTTGTCCAGTGGACATCCCACCTGGTACATCTCTAGGTTATCCCATTCGTGTCCATGGAATATCTGACATCCATTCTCCACATCAGAGAGTCATTGAATTTCATCAAAATATTGAGTCGAATTTTTTCGAAAATGTATTTCTTCCGGAAAATAATTGTAATGAAAATAAAGAATATAGTCTCAAAACTTCTCAAGAAATGACCATTTTTCGCAAACAGAAATCGTAAATGCATAATGCCCCTCATTTTTAAACACCCATCAAGAATGATAAAATAATTATACCCGAATCCTGACAGTTTTATTTATCCAGGTTTCTGTAGTTGTCCTGTTTATAAATCTGTTCAATACATGAATCTTCAGAAGGCATATTAGCCAATGGAGTAAGGTGCGTGCCTGATAAGCTGAAGGTCCCGGGTTCAATCCCTACTCGACCTACATTTTTTTTTCTTTTGTCGAAGGGATGTCCCTGGGATATCCTTGGGACGTCCTAGGGATATTCCTTCTTTGTACTCGGTACATCCCAGGGACGTACCATAAGGGACAGCCCTTGGATGTCCTGTTTGTCTGAAAGCGGATGTCCCAGGGACGTCCCTAGTATGTACTTTGTCCCAAAAAAGATATCCCTGGGATGTCCTAGTTTGAAATTATGGACGTCCCTGGGAAGTCCCTTGGATGTACTCGTGTTTTTAGGGAAGGACGTGTATGTCCCTGATGGGATATGATTTCAAACGTTCCTTAAGGGACATCCATCGGATGTCTCGAGTAGTACATATTCTGGCTTGACTTCATATCTTATATAATGCACCTTCTAGACAACCATGAAATGTCCCTGATAATACATTCCTTCAAATATCTCTGCACAGACGCCATTGATATTTCCAGAATCGTATAAAAATCAAAATGTCCCTTAGGAACATCCTTCGAATGTCCCTTAGGGAGATCCGTCGGATGTCCCGATTGGTACATGAACTGTACTTATCCAATGTCCTAGAAATAACGTCCTATGGACGTCCCAGTCGGTACTCTCAATATGTTGTCCCTGCGAGGACGTTAACTCACAATTCGCCGACGAATGATTGCTCGCAGGCTATAAATACTCCCCATCAATGTCCTTCACGTGAGTCCATTGGACATCCTTGGGAAACATTTTCAGGATCTATTGGGGACCTTCTACAGACCATCAACTCAACTGGATGTCCTCATCAGTTATGCAAGATCTGGTCCTAGAGGGACCCAGAAAATTTCAAATTTAAGAATAATCCGTACGTCCTTGGGACATCCTATGGACATCCAATTGATATCCCTCAGCGTTGCTGAAAGGTTGTCCTCGATAGTTGTCCGAGGGACATCCCTCAAGGACGTCCCTAAGTGGTCCTCAAGTGGGACATTTGTGCGTCCCACAGACGTCCAACGGACGTCCACGGTACCAAATTCGAATGTCCAATGGACGTCCTGAATGTCCCGGCAGGACGTCCTAAGGATATCCATGGGATATAATTGTGTTATTAGGGATACTACACGATGTAGCTGGTGAGTTTTTATCAAATATTGTTCTTCAATTTCTGAGACTCAATAGCGTGTCTGCATAGTGAATTAATCATACTAGCATTCATTTCTCCATCAAGTGTTATTATTAATTACATTTCTATATATTTCTTATCGTCCTACTCCAATTCTTACAAATCTGATAACTATTAGGCATGATGATACATTTTTTCTAAAGCTTGTTATAGACTTCCAAGATAAGGAGAAAACACTGAGAGGGTGGGGTCTTGGAAATTTTGTTGGACAAACCACAAAATCCACAAAACCCTTGATTGAAGTCCACAAAATCCTTGATTGAAAATACAAAAGGCTCGAATATGTAATTAATTGAATAGCAACTAATATTTGTTGATACTCAACATGCATATGTTCGTTGTTGTTAATCAGTATTCGACAACTGTTGAGATATCCATGAACATGTCAGAAATTTTGTATCTCATTCATATTAATACGTCCAAGTGCTTCGAATTTGATGCATCAGTTGAAAAATCATGACTTTTCGACCTAATGAACATCGTTGACCTCAAAAAACCTGATAGTTTATTATTTTCTTATATATATACTTTGCAATTATTCTGAATGAGTAAATACAATTTTTTGACATCCTTTCGTGCGCTCCAAGAGATAAAAAAATACCTACGGTACTGATTATTGAATGGGACAAGATATATTCTCTCTATCAAAAACTTTTTTATTTTCATGTTACAGATCATTCATTCAAATATAGTGGATGCTCGATACACCTGGATTTCTGGTCTGATTTCAGCTCTCTTCATTCAAATGTTCTGATATCATGATATATGTGATGTAAGTATACTGTAAACTATTGTTTCAATACATTTGTTCTCAGAGACTCTTTATTCTTTCTGTTGAAAAAAAAACAATTGGAACCATCCAAACCGTTAAAAAAACCTTCTTGAAAATTCAATTTTGATAATTATCAATGTGTATCTTCGAAGCCTAGCTATATTCTTTCATGTTTCAGCCTAACATATCACAAATTGATTCATCCAGAATAATTGAAAAGATTATTCTCAACTCACTGACGATGAATATCTTCATCATTGCGAACGATTAAATGACATAATTTTTAATTTCACAAGGAACGAAAAAGTTTAAAGTATCCTCAAAAGCTGTTTGAACTTATAAATTTTCATTCCGGGTTGATTAATTCAAGTACTGGGAAAGATTCGTGGAAGATTCGATCATCGACTCAAAATATTAACTATCAATAACCAAACAATATATTATATATTCACGAAGCATCAATCATCAATGACAAAATGATTTTTCATGCTATAAATTATGCTTCTTCATTGAAACAATGTCTCCTTTCTGTACAACACTGGAAAAACTGAAATGAAAACGCAGTGTATTAAGTATTAATATAGATAACTTAACATATAGGTGATAGTCGATCGCATTTGAAGTAACATTATCATAAACAAATCTTTTTTAATGCGAAATGCGGTATAGTGTCCATAAAGTGATATTTGTCAATATTTGATTTATGTTTCATGAGATCAAGATTAGTATAACTTGACCTGTATATTCGTTTGTAATTTTTGAAAATACCATTAGTTTGTGATGGAATTATATTAGTTAGTCCATATTCAACAACGTCATTTATTAACAATGAATGAAATTTCTTTATTGTAAATGAACTGTCCTCTCAGTGATATGGAGACAAATGGCAAGATGGAGACATTGCTGTAGTTGCATTGAAAAAGGATGTTGATTTTGTCAATCAATTCTCATGGAACAATCTTGTACAGTCCACAAAAGATGATCGAAATCATTTTCACGCAATTGTTCACACTGCGATTGCTTAACATATTTCTAACAGGTTTTTGATTCAACGAGCCAGATAGCAGCGATTTCTGTGTGCACATGCGATTGTAGTTCCTATTCCAATTATTCCTGATATCTGCACTTCGGTGAGTCTCTTTCATATTCCTATTTCTTATCCGTGCCATATTTCCTATCCTGCCATTCGCGATAATAGGTCTATCCATCGAAAAGGAATATTCTCAGATATATTTATGAACTCAATAAAATTGTTATATATATATATATATGTTTAAAAAAATACAATGAGAATTCGCATTCTCCATGTAATTCGTCCTTGGTTCATTCAACAGAAAACAACTACTTCCCTAGCTATATGCCACGACGAATATTGAATCACATCTATTGAACAAAGTCTTCTGAAGACGAGAATTTGCATTCTCCTTCATTCTGAATATTCAACAGGAAACAACTACTTTCCTGGCTATTTGCCACGTCAAACATCGAATTATATCTATCGAATATCCAGAGGAGAGCATGAAAAATCAATTTCAGAGAGAATTAGAAAAATATAACTTATCAATATGTTCAGTATTGAAATGAAAATTTGGATGTATAGGAGAAGTGAACTTGCATAAACTCTGATCTTGATGAGCTTGGAACCTCGAAAAAAATCATTCGTATGGAAATCATATCTCTCAAAAACAGGTTATATGACTTGATTCGAGTAAGTAAAACTCATGAAGTCCAGTTATTCTTTCAGTCATTCTTGATGATGTACACAATTTTCATCTCCCTATAATATATAACTAAAACTATAACGAACTAGCATCTGAGAATTATTATGATTTGTTGACTCCTGTCATTTGGGCATTGGTTTATGAAGGTATGATGAATTGTCATTCATCATACAGGATGTGGAAATAAATTTTGAATTGAGAAAAAAATACTATTAATCGTTCATGCCCATCAAATATTGTTGCAAAAGCTGCGTAACGATTGTATTTTTTGTATCAATAACCTTTTGAAGTGACCTTCCTGATATACTCGAGTTGAAGGTGAATAGCATATACATATATTTTGAGTAATGAGTGAAGAATTGAAAACATTAGTCCGTATGCGCGGAGCACTTAAAATCGAAATAGACTTCTTCGGAAAAATACATGGATGCAATTAAATGTGCTGATCCTCAAGACAGGCCATCAGTAACAGGCATTGAAGTATCTAGCGAACCAATATTTCGCGAATTTGATGATATCCAAGTCAGGATCGAAATTGCTTGCGATGAATCTGTATTGAGCGAACATTTCAAGGAACTCGAAGATATTGAAAAACGCAATTTGGATGTTATTGCTTCCATGAAAGACAGTATAAAGCTTGCGAATGCCGATTCTCCAAGTTCCGATAAATCTGACATACCAGTCGTTCTATCTGGACAGAACAATAATTCACAAGTTGATTTTACCACAAACTGAATAACCTACGTTCAGAGGATAATATGAACATTGGATGGGATTCGAAAGAACTTACATATCTGTGATTCATAATGATGATTCACTCAGTAATACACAAACATTTCTACGAGCTACATTAGAAGGTTATGCTAAACGATTAGTTGATAGTATCTCATTTTCAGAAAACAATTATAATAATGCGAGCAAGATTCTATGTGATCGATTTGATAATAAGCGTGTTTTGGTTCATTATCATATTGAATTAATTCCAGGTATAAATAAAATTCACAAACAATCAGCTAATCGATTTAGACAATTATGAGACAATATTTCAAAACACTTGACCTAGATAGTTTGAAACTATCAGGAAATATTTCGTGGGACATTTTGATTACCCATTTGATTTCAGGAAAGCTTGATAAAATCACATATATACGGAGAATAGAAGTAATGCAATCATTCTGAAGAATTGCCTACTCTTGATGAGTTTTTTGGTTTCTTGAAACAAAAGGTTGATCTTTTGGAAACGTTACAAGATCGAAGCTCTGAAAACCAATTTTCAATCCAAACTCAAATTCATACTCTATCAAATCAATTTCATCAACTGAAATGATTTTTGTTTTTTAAGGACATACTTATCACAATTGCGATTAATTTCTGAAATTAAATATTCCTACTAGGCTCAATGAAGTCAATGAGCCCAAATTATGTGTCAATTGTTCGAGATTCGAGCATCCAAATAACAAATGTGAAGATTTTTACTAGCTGCATACACGTAACTGATCAATAGAATGAAGAGATTTTGTATTTCGTGTAAAATTTTTTTTTTATTATGAATCGCAAAGCGCTTTCGGCTAAAAAGCCATCATCAGTGCTATACCTGCAAGTAAGTAACATTTATGAAATTTCAAAAACAAATCTAAAAAGGTAGATTACTTACTCGTCAAGTATTTACAAAAAGGTCCAAAAATTAGTGATCACAGACATCATTATGGTACAAACGGGATTATGAACAGACATACATTTAACAAATATGTTCCCTAATGGGTTATTGTAAAATTTTTCAAAAATGCATGTTGAGATTGTTTTGTTCAAGTCCAGAAATAGCACGAGGGACCTTAACCTCATTTATTCTGGTGAATGTTTGATAATTTTTAACCTTAGTAAAATGTTGACAATGACTGAGTGTCAATGTCTATGACTTAGTTGACATGTGTATGAAGTAGACAAGTGACATAATGAAAAAAGCGCTTGGGAAAGAATTGACAAGGTGAGCAGAAAAGCTGTCTGAAAATTTTGAAACATTCTGAAAAGTAAAATAAGATGAAGTGGACTTCAATCCAGGCCAAAGAGTAAACCTTTTTTAGTAAAATTGAGAGAAAAGAGTTTCCAATCAAGACTTAAGAGTCCTAGTGTCCAAACTGGAAGTCCAAGGAGAATTCCTGTAGACGAATGCCTCATCAGAAGCAAACATACCACCAGAATACCTCCAGACCCAGAACGAAGGCCGAACTCAAGTCTCAAAAGTAAGCCGGATCCTGAATGCAATTTTGCTGTGTTGGGTGAAAATTAAAGAGCAGGACTTTCATTTCGGACTCGAAAGTCCTAGTGTTCGAGCCGAAGATCTGAGGATGCCCAACCCAAGTTGTGAATCCACAAGAGAATGACAACATCAGTTGAGCCTCCCGACCTCAAGCGTAGACCTGACTCAAGTCCGAAAAGTAAGCCAGATTCAGACTTGTTGAAGCCGAAATCCGGAACAGTGTCTTGTATGAGTTATAAAGGATATCATCATGGAGAATTTCTTATTATTTCAAACGTCTATGTAAAGGAATGTAACATCTATTTAATTGTACTTGTGTGTTGAAACAAAGGTCATTGTTTCGTAGTTCTTTTTCGATTTCTAAATCCTCCAAGAAATCTAGTCTATTGTAATTTTTTGAATTAACCTCTTTCAGAATTTTTGAATTACGATTTGGACTGAAATTATGTTTATAATTATTAGTTATATATAACTCATACAAGACACTGTTCCGGATCCCGGATTTCGGCTTCAACAAGTCTGAATCTGGCTTACTTTTCGGACTTGAGTCCGGTCTACGCTTGAGGTCGGGAGGCTCAACTGATGTTGTCATTCTCTTGTGGATTCACAACTTGGGTTGGGCATCCTTAGATCTTCGGCTCGAACACTAGGACTTTTGAGTCCGAAATGGAAGTCCTGCTCTTTAATTTTCATCCATAACAACAAAATTGCATTCAGGATCCGGCTTACTTTTGAGACTTGAGTTCGGCCTTCGTTCTGGGTCTGGAGGTATTCTGGTGGTATGTTTGCTTCTGATGAGGCATTCGTCTACAGGAATTCTCCTTGGACTTCCAGTTTGGACACTAGGACTCTTAAGTCTTGATTGGAAACTCTTTTCTCTCAATTTTACTAAAAAAGGTTTACTCTTTGGCCTGGATTGAAGTCCACTTCATCTTATTTTACTTTTCAGAATGTTTCAAAATTTTCAGACAGCTTTTCTGCTCACCTTGTCAATTCTTTCCCAAGCGCTTTTTTCATTATGTCACTTGTCTACTTCATACACATGTCAACTAAGTCATAGACATTGACACTCAGTCATTGTCAACATTTTACTAAGGTTAAAAATTATCAAACATTCTCCAGAATAAATAAGGTTGAGGTCCCTCGTGCTATTTCTGGACTTGAACGAAACAATCTCAACATGTATTTTTGAAAAATTTTACAATAACCCATTAGGGAACATATTTGTTAAATGTATGTCTGTTCATAATCCCGTTTGTACCATAATGATGTCTGTGATCACTTATTTTTGGACCTTTTTGTAAATACTTGACGAGTAAGTAATCTACCTTTTTAGATTTGTTTTTGAAATTTCATAAATGTTACTCACTTGCAGGTATAGCACTGATGATGGCTTTTTAGCCGAAAGCGCTTTGCGATTTATAATAAAAAAAAATTTTACACGAAATACAAAATCTCTTCATTCTATCAAATAACAAATGTCAGTTGGGGCCATGTCGACAATGTAGAGGTTACCATAACTCTTTGCTCCATCGGGATAGTAATACTCATCAGGTAGTAAGCCCTAACAATGAATATGTTACAATTAATATCTAAAATGAGAATATTTCTGCTGATCTATCAGTAAATGTCCATTTCAATCATTCAATGTCACAAGAACACAAGTCCTTCTTTCTACCATTACATTCAATGTGGTTGATGTTAACGGAAAACCACATATTATTTGTTGAGCTCTATAATATAGTGGTGCGCGATCAACTTTGGTGACTGAAGAATTTCGTGAAAATCTGAATGTTAAATTAATTTCTACGGAATTGGCAATTGTTGGTATAAACAGAATCTTGTCACATTCAACAAAGTGATGTATTCTCACAATATATTCTAGATTTAACAATTTCAAAAATAACAATTTGATGCTTTGAGATTCCTACGATTTCAAATGAAATACCAAATGAATTCATATCTTTTTTTATGTTCTGGTTCTCACGAAAAAGGTAATGTTCAGAAAACATCGTGAGAACCAAGGAAAATAAGGTAGGAACTGGTGTATTTCTTGAATGCCAGGAGGTTATATGCCTCAGGGAACCTCTTCCTTGGCAATGTGTTCCAGAGCCTCGCTGTTCGTTGAATGAACGAGTCTTCGGAAAGAGATGTTCTGCAGGTCTCCAAAGTGACCACGAAGGGGTGCGAAGCCTCAACTCGACGGGTTAATCTTGCGGAGACCGCCAAGGAAGGAACAATTGTTGATATTTCAGAAGAGCATCGTCTATGAAAATATCCATGAAATAGAGCGAGATCGCCAACTCTTCTACGGTGTTCCAGAAAAGTGAGTGAGTTTGTGAGCGAGGCATCACCCACGAGAATAATTGCCCTTTTTTGGACAGAATTTAAAAAATTTAGGGTAGGTATGTTTGCCAGGACAGGTCTATTAGATCATAAGCAGCTGACTGGAAGTGAAAAAGCTCCAGGCCCGAAACAGAAAATCAAGTTTTTGGGATGCAATTTCAGCAATCGATCTCACGTGATTTTCTCAAGAAAGTTTATTGCTGATGATAATATCAGGCATCGGAATTGATGTCTTCAAAAGTATGGTTATTCCTGACAAGCTTATGTTGGACACAGTGAGATCAGCTTCTCTAGAGAAAAGGCATGCTTGTGTTTTAATTGCATTGGAATCTACCAAGTTATAAGTTTTTTCCTCGTTTGTTTCTGATCCGCGTAGCTGGAATTGGAGCCCTGGAAGAGAATAAGGCGGTATGGAGGATACTATCATCCGCGAAGCTTTAGATTCTCAAACTGAAGTCTCAGAAGCCTGCAAATTCATCTTTGCTGATTTATGTGTGAACGATCAATTGACAGGTTCAAATGATAGTACACAATCATCCAAACATTGTAAACAAAAATGTTCCATTCTGGAATCAGCACGTTTCAAACTACGAAAACGGATATCTATCCAGACCTTCTTGCTAATATAAGCACTACTTTATGACTTTCTAAAAAAACTACAATCGGGGGGAAACAAGTGTTCTATGACTCAAGGAATTCAATGGGTTAGTCAAGCTGACAATTCACAATAAGAAACTTCAAATTGGACCTGTTCAGAATCAATCACAAAGCGTCAAATTTCATCAGATATCGCTCAAATTTATGATCCCTGTATAATTTTAGCTCAGATAATCAATCAAAGACTATCGTATCTCCAACTCTCATGAGATGAACCCATCCTTAATTATTTGTTTGTACCCTTGACTCAATTCAGAACTGAATTATATCAATCGAATAATTCAACTATTCAAAGAAATGTTATTCGAATGAATTTTAAATTGGAGTAAACACATATTGTTTCTGTGATGCATCAAAAACTAGATACACTGCATGTGTGAGAATAAAGAGGACACTTATGCAGTGAATTAAGTCTGTTCTGAAACAGAAGTCGCTGCCATCAAAACATTGACTACCCTTCCTACTACCGAGTCTTGGAATCTGTGTCTGTACAGGTTCCATATTACATTTGGTCAGATTCTCAAGTACCTAGTGTTGTTACATAGTCAACCAAATTCATTAGGAGTTTTTGTAGAAAACCGAGTTGCAAAAATTCAGAATTTGACTGAAATATGTAATTGGCAATATATGAATACGGAATTGAACCCTGCGGATAGTTTCCTATAGAACTAGTAAATTGTGGAATGTGTTGGCACGGGCCGCAATTCCTTCTGATGCCTTCTTCAGAATGTCTACAATCCACTTTCAATATGTCAAACTCAGGTGTCCCTGAATCGAAATAACCAAAAATATTATTGCATACGATTAATGGAAGTGTGTTCAACATGTTTGAGGAATTATCCAATCTCTATAAATTGAAGGTAGTGATTGCCATTCGTTTCAGATTCATCAACAATGCAAGACTACAGAAAAACGAAAATCAAAGAAACGGATCAGTATCAGTATCAAGCTGGCGCAACAAGAATAATTAAACAGAGAATTAACAATTCTGACGCAAAACCATTTATTATGGCCCGAACATGAATTATTATCATCAACTCCATTCGAAGATACATAAGGCATACTCCCAGTAGGAGGACGTCTCGAGTATTCTTCATTTTCTACGAAAATCAAGCACTCTATATTGTTGCATGCAGAACATAATCTGACGAATTGAATTTTGACCAAAAAAACATGCTTATCTTTTTCATCCTGGTTCTTAATTATTACTTCTTGCAACTATTCGACAATAATATTGAATGATTGGTGGTAGGAATCTCGCGAAATAAATCATAAAAAATGTATCACCTGTTTCAATTTCAAACCCGAGCCTGCATTTGCTGCTTCAATGGGACCTTTACCATATCATCGATTTTCATCAAATTAACCTTTTCGAATCACAGGAGTTGATTATGCGGGTCCATTTTCTATGAGAGATAGGAACGGGCAAAGTTCGAGAGTCACAAAATGTTATGTATGTGTATTCGTTGGTTATTTGTTCAGGGTGATCTATTCAGAATTAATCACTGACATGACTAGTGAATGTTTCATTGCTTTTTCTGAACGATTTATAAAAAGACGGGGTATTCCGTTCCATATTTATTCTCACAATGGATCTACTTCTCAAAGTACTCATAATGAACCTGAAAGACTTGGAGAATTTGTGCATAGCCATCAATCTGGAACGACAAATTTTGCAAAAACTCAAATATTTCATGGCATTTTTGCCTACCGTATAGTCCAAACTTTGGTGGACTATGAAATTCTGCTGTCAAGAGCATGGAGCATCACCTTAGAATAACTATGAAAACGACAATCCCCACCTATAGAGAGTTTCTTATGCTAATGAATCAAATGGAAGGAAGATGAATTATAGACCGCTATTCGCATTGTCGATCCAAACAACCTAGAACCATTAACACCTTTCCATTTCCTAATCGGTCATCCTATCACTTCCATTTCCACCTCAGACTCACGAACTATCGCAGACAACCGCCTTTCAAGATACGAATGTATTCAAAACCTACAACAGAACTTTTGGAAACGATTTTCCAAAGAATATATCGGCCAGTTGCACCAATCTCTCGAATGGAAAAATGGACCAACTCCATTGAGACCAAGATTGCTGGTTTTGCTGAAAGCTGATAATGTACCTCCATATGAATGGTTATTAGAATGAATTCATGAGCTTTCTCTTGGCGTTGATGGTATTTCCAGAGTGGCTTCATTAACTACTCGCAAGGGTATTGTGAAGCGATCAGTTCGACATCTCTGTCCACTTTCCTTAGAAGAATTCTGCAAAAGGGGAGCTTAGCTAAGTTAGTTCATTTTTACTGAATCCCCGAGAAAGTGTGAGACAAAATTGAATAACTTGTCGCATAAAGAGATAATGTCAAGATGGAGATATTGCTGTAAAAAAAAGATTTGTTGATTCAGTCAATCAATTTTTTTTTTTGAGAAAACAAACTTTTCACGCCGGCAGAAGTAGGAGTTAGTTTCACTGATAACAAAAGAGGGGCAAAAGTCTCGTATTATTCTCTAGGAAGATAAGGTGACATATTTTCTCCATAGGGGGTTTATTCCAACTTGACATTTTCCGCATAGCTCTGCGCTTTCTTTTCGAAACACCCTTCTCTGAAGCGAGTAAGACGGTCGAAATTCGCAACCAGTTCTTGGACTATAGAGGAACCATCAATCAAAAACTTCTCAGAAGTTGTTTATTGATCACACCTTAGATTGCATGCCACAAACGGACGATAAAGTATGGAAATGGGAGTGGTATGATATAGTCACTCAGATACATCAAGGGTTGTTCAAACAGTGAGGAATAAAAGTCGGTCGCTTTTTTTTCCGTTACTACTCTGTTTCAACGTTATGATAAAAGTTGCGAGCTTTCAAGAAGTTTGGATAGGAATGTGGAATACCTACATTTTTGTGTTCCGTTTATTACGGTTTCCCTACTGAAAACAATCGACCCCTGTGATACGAAACAATTCAACAAACTCGTTCGAAACTCAACATGAAATCTGAACATATACTGGGTGTCATATTTGGAAGTCGCTGCGATTTTTTTGAGACATTGTGTATCGATAAAACTGAAATCATTGAATGACTGAATGAAATCCAGAAGCATTTTTCCGTTTCCTATACAAGTAGAACAAAACGGAGCTCAAATGTCATGTGATACGTGAAATATTGAAATATTATACAATTCCTAACCGATTTTTGCAGATTTTGAGAGCAATGGGCATCACGAAGCACCAATAACAACTTCATGTTTTCAAATTAGCCAAATATTGCATTATCCGCATAATCATGTCTGCATTCTGAAGTCGAACAAAGTACATGTGCAATTTTCTATTGATTCTGGAAACAATAATTGCGAAAGTTATTGGAGAGTAATTATCTGGACACGGACCTCACAATGAACTCATTGCTTCTGCAATGATTTTGTGACTAGAGGGCACAACATAAATAGAATTCGCATAATGAATTTCGTTATGAAAAGATGTTGAAAATTGAAGTGACAAACATAACAGACTTGTAAGTTTCACGGTCACTTCATCCCAAGATGACGATCTCGTATATGCTATTAATATACATATAGAACAACAGTATGATTGTCCTGCAGAAACAGGAAAAAATTCCTCCTTTTTTTTACTCACATAACTAAAATGGCATTTAGGTACGAATATGTATCACGGTAAATGATCGATCAATCACGGATTGTCGATCTGTGATTTATTCAAAATATTAAACACGTTACCATGGCAACATTATGTCTTAAACACATTACCATGGCAACGCAGTTCATTGCATGAACACAGCTTCAGTAATTTGAGACATGTCTGGCCTGTCAATTGTATCAACTTTCAACTGTTTTTTTCGGATTTTGTATCAGAATTATTGAAACAATATTCGTTTGTATCAGAATTCCTAATTAAAAATATATGCGAAAAGTAGACGGGAGTGAAATCGGAGAGAATGTTCTCGAACTTGCATATCTCCAAGAAGTGTGAAAATGAAGCATCCATCTTTGAGAACAATTTATTCATTCTGCGCTGAGCATGACAATAAACGTGAAACAGAGGTAAGTAAGCAATGAACTGGACACATCTACAACCAATTTCACTTATACGCGTCTCGCTGGTTGCATGCAGTTGCATGTATTATGTTGTCAATTTCCATTCCTTTCGATTTATTTTGTAGGCTAGCAGGAATTGCAGGTATGTTAATGTAATTTTCGGAGTTAGTAGAAAAATCATAGTATGTAACGCGTTTATAAACTCTTCTAGGCACTCGTTTATTAAACAGTCGCTCCGCTCTGCTCCGCTCGTGCTCAAACTACTCGTTACTAAAAGGACGTTTATAACACTTGTTACATAATGAATTTCTTGGAAACGCCGAATTTGTTATTCCTGGATCGGGTAGACCTTGCGATCCTGGCACTTGCATGATGACGACGTTGACACTTTTTCTATTCTATGAATCGTCAAGAAGAACGTCGACCAGCAAACGAAGATTAATTTGGACAGCTTATGCTTATTGATAATTTTTCAGAGACTGTAGATAGCACTAGAATATTATCCAGAAATGAACAAATTGCGGTTAGTATACAAGTATCACACCAGATACATTCGAAGCGTAATGTGAGAAAGAAGTTGATCGTCTTGCAGAAAATCTGAAAGAAATTTCATAGTTTGCTTCATCTCCTTGGTTCAAATACATGCTCAATGCATTGAAAAGTTCAATACAAAATTATGGAAAATCGAAATGATGATACGATCAGGTACCTGAGAGATAACTGCTGGAATGGAAACTTCAAAGAGATGTTCTAGACGGAAAATTTCTCACACTTCATCAACTGATATTATATCCTCTAGTTTTTTGTCGTCAACTGCTATCAATAAGAAGAATAATATAATTTTTGTAATAGTTCATAGATCATTCATTGAAGGAATTATATTGGCGCTCCGCGTAGCTCTTCTTGTACAGGAAACGGAAAAATGCAATGCGGAATGCATTAAATTTTTTTTGTAATACGTAAAATGAAGAAGGTATGATGATTTCATGAACCACCAGATGTGCCCCCGTTGTTCAACCATGTTATTAACAGTTGCGAGAAAATCATGAAAGAGAGAAGGAACCATATATACAGGGTGTCCCATAAGTAATGGATCAAAAGAAGTGGGGTGGTAGGAGGGGTCATTTGTAATCAAACTAACGGTATATATTATTATGTTGTTATCAAATTGTTGATGGTTCAAAAGTTTTTGAATTTTTCTGAAAAATGCGACCCTTTCGAAAAAATTCAATAACAAAAAGGCTGTTTTGAATAACCACATATGTTA
Organism: Phaedon cochleariae; assembly: GCA_918026855.4. Taxonomy (NCBI): domain Eukaryota; kingdom Metazoa; phylum Arthropoda; class Insecta; order Coleoptera; family Chrysomelidae; genus Phaedon; species Phaedon cochleariae. The sequence goes on from OU896723.1 coordinate 8,879,101, forward strand.
TACTATTTCGGAATCTGTATAAAATGGACAACTTTTCTTTGTGGGGTAGTTTTTAACTCTCTCAGGTACATGAATTTCGGAATATAACACCCCTTAGATGTACAGCTTCAATTTTCTTTAGATTTTCAAGAGGCTCATTAACAAACTAACTCTAAATGTCTCGAAAGATACGAACAAATATGAAATAATTTCAGAATTTTCCAATTTTTGCAAAAAAACGGTGGGTCAAAATCTAACCCACCATGCCATCATAGGGTGAAAGATTTCATGAGAATCGACTCATTTCAAATCACGTCTGCAAACATGTTTCGTTCTTTGCAAGACAGAGTGGAACACAAAACCAGTTTGTTCCAACTTCAAACTTTCCGGAATCGCAAGGAGCATTATCTTTTTCGACTTGTTCGGATAGGTTGATGAGCACCCTGCGTGACTCTCATTACCGGGCTTTGACTGAGTGCTTCTCTCTATTTGACTAGTCCATTCGATTGATGTTCTCGATGAAGATACTGATATTCATTGACGACTGAATGATCAAATCTTCCATTGGTAACTTTGAAAGATATAGAGTATTTTGTGAAGAATGAATGAGTCGACTACAGCGGCATCCAAGGAAAAGAATTCATGAATACCTGTTCCTTTATATGTCTTTCCAGTCGTCTGATAATTCTGCTTAGTATATAGATTGATCTGGAAAACTATGTGATTCAATAATTTGTCCGTGATGAACTGATGAGAGAGATTATCCATCTTGAGCCACTCCAGAGGTTCTTTTGAAATTATCTGGCTGAACGATCTCATCCACTCCACACCATTTTTTTTCTCTATCCCTGGTCAACTTCGCGATCGGGGTATCAAATCTTCTGGGTCCCATATATCCATATCAGACAGTACGATGTTAAACTTGAATTCGATATCATTTTCCTCATCATTATCCTTGAAAAATGTCTTGGTCATGTTGTATGGTGGGACAAATTTCGAACAGCGTAGATTTTAAAATTTTGTGATCGAAAAATAAACATATAAGTTCGAAAAATTCGCCGAGTAGGTTACCAATGTTGCCTAGATAGTATTTAATGCAACAAAAAATGTGAAAACATGATAAGCATGACATTTACAGCCGCCTTTCGAGAGGAGAAACACAACTTACAGAACAAGTTTCGAGTATATTCTATTCACTAATAATGTATTGTTTTAATCGCTTCAGCTTAGAACATATGATTCAAAAGACCATAATAAGTGGGTAGTATGAGGCGGGAGTGGAAATAAACCGTAGTGGAAGCCCATTGCAGAGCGGGATATATTTTGTCCCAGCATATCTCTAACTCCAAGAAATTCGTGGTTCAAATTCTGCACCAAAGTACTTGAAAGAGTTAAATCTGCCAACAGCATATGGAAATCGACTTAAATACTTCATTCGAAAACAAAACTCAACGAAAACAAAATGTTTTCTCAGGTAATTTATAAGAAGTAATACATGTCATTGAATTATTTCCGGGGGAAGGTGCATCAATGTGGATGAAATTTGTAAATGAAAAAATCACAAAAGTGACATAGTTTCATTGTTATTTTTTTTCATAGGAATGAAAAAACATAGATGAATTTCGACCATCATCAACAAATTGATAACAACATATACGGTTAGTTCGATTGGAAATTACCCCTCCTTTTTCTTCCGCCCGACTCCTTTCGATCCATTACTCATGGGACACCCTGTATATGTATGAATTTATAGTGCATAATAAGTCCTATGAACACGCTAATGATAGCTTGTTATGTAAATTTGTTTGTTTGTTCATTTGTATTTAACGGAGTTCTGAACGTAATTTTGAACCAGTTCACAACATCTGATTGATTTGGAAGCATCATGAAATTCCAGTTTGAACCAAAAAACAAAATGGAGCTTTCGAAATGGCAGACAAATTCAGTATTGATGATGCGATTCTATACAAAATTGGTATCAAGAGGGGTTTATGAGGTCGAAGATTATAATACTTCCGTTTAAACAAAATTGGTGAATTTGAGATGGTCGATCCAATATGGCGAGAGAGTTTTTCGACTATAGTTCGATTCTATTAGGAATTAGTTGCCGGAGGTGTTTGGGGTCAAAGGTTATGATTCTTTTGTCAAAATTTGAGAAATCAGGATGGCCAATTCAATACAGCGAACGAATTTTGTAATTATGATCCAATTTTATTCTGAATTGATATCTGAGGGTTTCTGGAGTCAGAGAACATGAATCTGCCTGTAGTAGTATTCTATCCAATGATGCATCGAATTTCTGTGTTCCCAATAGTTCTCCTGAAAATAAAGAGAACAAAAATCAGGAGAATTCACAAACTCACAAACAGATACTGAAAATCAGACAAGGAATAACAAAGATACGTACGATACACTCCTCCCGTGTTTATATGTGAATACTGTATAGTTAGATATAGTTGTGGAAAATTGGTTGAAATATCCTTTTATTGCTTCTCATAAACATCCCAGCGAGTTATTCAATATCCAATGTTTACTTCTTTACTGCTTGAAAATGTCATGACCTTGTGACCGTACTGACCGTCAGACAAATTCTACTCTTATTCTTCCTTCGAATTTGGCGAATTCCTCTGCCATGAATAAGTCGTTCTACGCATAAATATCTTAATTCCGATGCCCTGTTCAGTCCTTGCTTGGAAGGGACTCCACTATGCAAGGATTCTAGCATTCGGACGTTGATCAAAACATACTTAACTATGTAAAATTAGGTCATGACTGACAAAACTGTGTCAATGTCAAGGTCGTTTTAATCTTCTCCTGAAGATGCTAACATAGTCAGCCAAAGGTTCCAGTATTCGATATACGAAAAATTCTTGTTTTTATTGGCAAATATTTTGGCTTCTTATATCATTTGATGTTTCTTTACTTTTTCCAAGTGTACCCATACCAACTACTTTGGAATATTCGAAGGAATTACTCGAATATAACAACCTAGATCCAGATAATATTGAAGAATCGGTTGATCTCACTAACCTCTGCATGAGCCAATGGACAAATTTAAAAAAAACCAGAGTTATCCAAACTGCAGGAATCTGCTAGATGTCGACTGTTACTGGACATTGAAGATTATCACAAGATGGTGGCAATGGAGGGCAGCTTCAAATTTGGTGGCTGGCTCAAAAACCTGCGCCATAAAGTTGGAGAATACAGATCATGGTCTCCACAACATTCGCAAGACTGATAGGGCATCCTGCTGCATACATAACCCCTAAATGAGGTACGGGACACGTGGATGGGTGGCCTCCAGAACTCCAACATAAAACCTTATAAAATAATCGTGTAGGGTGCTGAGACTGTCAGAAATACCAGTAGGGAGATAGGAACACTAATCTCTCATAGATCGGGGGTTTTATTAGAAATAAACGGTTCGGCATCTGGGAGCAGGAACGTGGTGATGAGCGGTCGGTCGGCGTTAGAATCACGTGGTCGATATCAGGACATTTTTTGTTATCAAGACACTCCTTTCAGCATCGAATCTTTCTTTGCTCAGATGGAATGGACTCAACACATTGGCTGCGGATTCTTTTGAGCTTACTGAACCTGGGTGCTATTTTTTTTTTAATGTTTTTCTTTTATTATCTTGTTGTAAACATAAATTCACTATTTTTACCAACATATACCGAGTGTTCGTGAACTTTGTAAGCATGACACGGATCCGTGTCATGAGCATATAGTAACATTTTTCGTGTTTTTTGCTGACCGACACGGATCCGTTTCGATAAGTTTCTAATGTTTTTTTCTCTTCTTGCAGGCGGTAAAATCGCAAGCTACAGTCCACTTCGTAAAAAAATTCAATAAATCATTGCAGAACACAAATATATTGATAAAATACATTATGTCAAACATAAAATACATACTTACATGAAAAAGACAAAATAAACATGAATTTTTTTTCTAAAATAAACATGAATTTTTTTTCTGAGATAAAAAGCATTATTTGGCATGGTATATTACGAAACATTTTCCTGGACACAAGCCAGGCGCATCAGGGCATTTCTCGCAGTGATATATAGTGCTTTTCCTAATCCTATTTTGCGAGCATACCCTACACCTCTTTCTCTTGGTTTCGTTCTTAGTAGAAACGCCAGGAATTTTTGTTGGGTGGTGGGAAACAACTGTTGTGGCTTTGAATTCCGGAGTAGCTTTTGTCTCTATATCCAAGAGCTCTTCTATAACCGCCAACCGGAAATCATATAATGACATGTTTTGTTTTGAAGAATATTTTCCGTGCAAATAATAAGCATTCAAAAGCATGAGCTGGATAATATGGAGTCCCAATTTCTTGTACCACCGAAGCGTCTTTCTTTCACATGGATAATACGAGGTCATTTGATCTTGTCTGTCAACCCCTCTCATATACTTATTATACTCAAGGATAGGCAAAGGTTTTACTCGTACTCTATCTCTTTCATCTGTATATTCAACCATTTCATTTTCAAACTCCGTTGATATAAATAGGACATCCCTCCTGTCTTTCCACTTACCTACCAATATTTTCTCTGAATATTTGGATATAGTCTCTCCTTTTCCCAGTTTTGCTTTAACCACTTCCTTTGGATTATTTTTTCGAGCAGCACGAAGTGTTCCAGTACAGTTAGTCTGTCTTTGTAGTAAAGTTTCTGCAAAGCCACAACTGTTGTAAAAGTTGTCCAAGAAAAGGGAATGGCCACAATTCAGTTTACCTTCCATCAGATGCAACACAACGTTTGCCGCATGACCCTTTCCTCCTTTACTATCTAGTACTTCAGTGTACATATTCAAAATGATACCATTTGGTTCCGAAAGCATATAGAGCTTTATTCCATATTTATGCCGCTTGCTTTTTATGTATTGCCTGAATAACAAGCGGCCCCTCCATAAAACCATTGACTCGTCCAGCGAAAGTTGTTCTCCTGGGTAGTAAACTGCGGCCATCTTTTGATTGAAAAAATTCAGAATGGGTGATATTTTATATAATCGATCATTTATAGGTTCACCCTCAGTTGGATTCTTTGCGAAATGCAAACATCGCATAATGAGGAGGAATCTGCCACGACTCATACGACTCGAAAAACATTAGAAATTGGACAGTGGATGCACTTTCCAGTAGTCTTGAATTTTGTTTAATTTAATCGTTCCTGTGTGCAATACCAGACCCAAAAATGTAAGTAATTCCGCTGTCGATAATGGTTTCCATCGAACAATTCTGGATTTGTTGGATATACCTGGCTGACAAAATACTTCTTCGGCTTAAATATTGGTTTGCTCCACTATCAGATTGAGGAAATCGTCGTCGAGCAGGAAACGAAAATAATCAATTGGTTTGTCACCCGCGGTACAGGGACAGGAAGCTCATTTCTTTTCGAAAATGGGAAGTTGTACATCCCATTGGAATTTGCGTCCCATAAAAAAGGAATATTATCGGCGTCAGGCACTGCATTATTCGATGCTTGGTCATTGGCCACGTTAATTCTTGTGAAATTTATCAGAGGTACATCGTCATCTGGAAAACACGATTGCCTCCTGAGTCCGAGTACAAAAAAAAACACAATAAACACACTTACCCGAGTCGGATGTGTTAAAACTCTCATCGTCATTGTCGTCAATAGGAATGTAATCCGACGCTTCATCTATTTCAAAGTCGCTACAGGATTTATACAATGCTGCCTGAAGCTCATCTTCAGTCAAATTACGAGGGTTTTTGAAAGTCGATTTCCTTTTTTTAGGCTCTGAGGCCCTGCCACACTATCCGCCATTTTGTTTTAATATCAGCTGTTACGAGCGTCTGATACGGAAACGGCGCGAAAAATATGAATTATCTATGCTTTGGCTATATGCTAATAAGCGCACAACTGCTTTCCACCGATGCTCGCGGGACACTGCCAACCTGACTTAAGAAATACGGGCGACACGGATCCTTGTCATGCGCACGTGGCTACAAGTGAGAGGTGACACGGATCCGGGTCATCAGCATTGAATGTGTTAATCTATGTACTAGAAAATTCAAACTTGCCATTTTGTGCTGAAAACAGTGATTATAGTCATTAGGTAGGTATCTGAATGTGTTAGTTTATTTGATAGGATAAAAACATCAAATTCTGAGTTGTTTTCGCTATTTCTGATCACAAGTACATTTAAGAGAGGTGATTCGCCCTTTTTTGTCATTCATAAGTGAATTTGATAGAGGAAAAGCAGTTATTCAATTTTGAAATGAAGTTATCTATATCTGTGCCCTGTGGTTTTTTGTATGAAAAATAGCAGAAATATCATCGACATATTTAATCCAAACCATAGGGAAATACTCAAATTTTTCTTTTGCATTCGCCTCGATTCGATTCATGAACAGTGCAGCCAGGAAAGGCGATAAATAATTTCCCATAGCTGTACCTTCATCTTGTTCGAAAAATTCTTCACTACACTGTTTCACCACTAACCAAACCGATTTTTTAACGCCTCGACACGTGTTTCGCTAACTATGTTAGCATCTTCAGAAGAAGATTAAAATCGGTTTGGTTAGTGGTGAAGCAGTGTAGTGCATATTAGGGTTAAGTTCACTCCATACTACCTTCTCTATGATATCACCAAAGGAATGTATCGAATTACATATCATAAATCTTATACTCACTCTAGCTCACCTTTCCGAGAACTATGTATGGTAGGTTGATGTCATGAATGACAGTATGGAACCTCTCGCGCTTTGAGCAGAATCGTTTTCAGGCGAGCAATTTGGATGAGTATTTCGGGTTGCTGATGAGATTTGACACAAAGATCTAACAAAGAGGAAAACTCGAAGTCGATAAAACAATAATTCATATAATGAACAAAAATAGTAGATTACGAAATAAAACCAACTAATTCGTGATTCGTGAAGACGAATGCAGTTGCAAGTATCATTTTCCTTAATGCTGGGTTATGCCTACACACACATGTTCCGAGCTTTGGCCCTCATCAGTGCAGGAGTGTGCAGTATTTTCATTGAGTCATGTTCGCACCAGTATGTAGGTAGTCAACCGTTACTGAACAATTAGAGCACAACTCAGTATTCGGAGAAGAGACACTCGGAATTGTATTCTTGTCTGAAAATTGTTGCATTGATCACGGGATGATGTAATTCAATGTTTTGCGTGGCATATAGCCAGGAAAGTAATTGTTTTCCTCTCGTTATCTACCATTTTCGTTCATTTTATGAACAAATTTGGTAAAGAATTTGAGTTTTTTTTATTACCATCTCATTGCACTATGAGCATTTCAAATTTCTTCTCAGTTGACTAAGATCTAGTCAAAATAGTGATATGTCAGTCGTCAGTTCGGTTGTAATTCTCAAAATCGCATCTTGCAACAGGGAAATATATTAGTCTTCCGTCAACGCAATATCAGACGAATTTTGCTTGGTCTCAAAACGAATAAGGCTAACGGTCCTGATGGAATTCCACCCATTATCCCCAAAAAATGTGCGCCAGAATTGAAACCGATTCTCTGCAAGTTGTTTACCGCCTCGTACAGGTCGGGTATTTCTCCATCATGCTGGAAGACAGCTAGAGTCCAACCAATCCCCAAAAATAGGAACAAGAACCTGCTAAACAACTACAGGCCCATTGCCCTGTTATTAGTAATCTCCAAAGTGATGGAGAAACCCATCAATATTGAGCTTATCGAATATCTGGAGAGCTCGGGAATCATCATTGATAGACAATACGGCTTTCGCCACCGAAGATCTACTGGAGATCTACTTGCCTACGTCACCCATTTATGGCAAGCTTCATCAGAAAGACACAGGGAATCTGTAGCTGTCGCGATGAACATATCGAAAGCATTTGACCGTGTTTGGCAGGAAGGACTCCTCCACAAACTACCATTATACGGCTTACCACCTCAGCTATGCCATCTCTTATCGAGTTTGCTTTCAGGCAGCTCGCTTCATGTGGTGTTGGACGGTGTATCGTCTGATACAATTGGCATCAATTCCGGTGTTCCACAAGGATCAATTTTGGCACCGACATCATTCCTTCTTCATATCAATTCATATCAATGATCTGTTGGGAGTAACAATTTGCCACATCCACAGCTTTGCAGATGATAGTACCTCCCATACTGCGTTCTCTTCCAGGATTCCCATTTCTTCCCAGGAAACTAAGAACTCACGGCGCAGGCAGGTCAATGCTGTCAATGAAGACCTTGCTGGAATCACAGCCTGGGAAACCAACAACCTAGTTGAATTCAACGCCATCAAAACTCAAGCCTGCATTTTCTCTAGTAAGGCGGAACTCAGTATGCCCGATATTGTAATGACTGGCACCACCATCCCCACCGAGCCCACCATATCTATGCTCGGTATTTCCATCAGCAACACTTTTTCATGATATAATCATGTCAGAGCCATCGCAAAAGCTGCTTCACAAAAACTCGGATTCTTGTTCCGTGCGACAAGCTACTTTACACCTGAACAGCTTCTCATGATCTACAAAGCGCAGATACGGCCTGTTTCAGGATACTGTTTCCTCATATGGGCTTCAGCACCAAAACATACGCTGATGCTCTTAGATTCCATCCAGAGGAGAGCCATCCGCCTGGTGGGTGACGCCACACTCACTCACTCTTTGACATCCTTGGAGCACCGTAGAAAGATCGGCGACCTTTCACTTTTTTATCGATTCTTTCACGGAAATGTTGTTCGAAAATATCTGCTATCATCCCTTCACTAGCAATACCAGTCAGACGAATTAGACAAGCCCAGTCAGCACATCCTTTCATTGTCAACTCCGAAATATATCGAACAGCACTTCATCAAAACCCCTTCATCCATAGAACGGCTAGGCTCCGGAATTCATTGCCTGATAAAGTATTCCCAACAACATATACTCTCCAGAATTTTAAGACGAATTCCGATACCTAACTCCTTTCCCTATCTTCCCTAGGAACGCACGATGTTCTTTGAACATTATAGGGATTCCCTTTCTTGCGTTTCAAGCGATAAAAAAAATTCATTCTAGTTGAAGTAGTGACGACGTCACCCTGTTCTGCCTATCTACATCTTCCATCAAAGCAGCTTTCAACCTTTATTGCAGAAATTTTGTGATGTTTATTTTTGTATTTGGAAAAAATTCAAAATTGATTCACCCTGTATTTTACGTGATACCGTGATTATGACTGTATTAACTTGAATCAACATTGCTGAGTTTTATTGCTTATCTGTATCCATTGCTCGAAGTAAAAAGTTGGCTCTTATATTATTTATTAGTTTATTAGATGCATGAGATTTGATATCTACAAACATGGATGATTAATAAATTGTTATACCGTATGTAAACAATTATTTACGTCCACTGAGATATCTACAAGGATTGTAAATCAACGCTATATTTACTAATAATTATACTCCAATAAGATTACAATCCAGAAGTGAATCGAGCAGAAACTGTTTTATTTTATGAACGAATCAGCTGAAATTGAGGACGAATAAAAAAAAACTTAACTTTACATAAATAAAGATGTAGCGCGTCAATGAAGTATGCTAGTGGAAAAATCTCGAAACATTTTCGGCGGAACACATCAAGAATCATATAGTATCCCTAATAGCACACAACGTCCTAGGGACGTCCCTATTTGGTACAATCCACGTCCGAATGTCCCGAACCAAAAATAAGTGTCCTTGGGAAGTTCCATCCCTTTAGGGATATCCATCGGATGTCCCGAGTAGGGGTGGGAAAAATTATCGATATATCGATAATTATCGATAATGATTTGGAGAAAAATTATCGATTCATCGATATTATCGATATTATCGATAATATCGATAATATCGATAATATCGATAATATTGATAATATCGATAATATCGATAATATCGATAATATTGATAATATCGATAATATCGATAATATCGATAATATCGATAATATCGATAATATCGATAATATCGATAGATTATGATTATCGATAATCGATATTTCAAAATCATTATCGCCCACCCCTAGTCCCGAGTAGTACATATTCTTGCATGACTTCAGATCTTATATATAATGTCCCTTCTAGACAACCATGAAATGTCCCTGATGGTATTTTCGTTCACATATCTCTGCATAGACGACCTTAATATTACCAGGATCGTATAACAATCGGAATGTCCATTAGGGACATTCTTCGCGTGTCCTTTAGGGATATCTGTCGGATGTTTCAATTGGTACATGAACTGTACTCTTCCAATGTCCTAGAAATAACGTCCTAGGGACGTTCCAGTCAGTACTTTCAATATGTTGTCCCTGCGAGGACGTTAACTTACCCCTCGCCGACAAATGATTGCTCGTAGGCTATAAGTACTCTTCGTCAATGTCCTTCACGTTGGTCCATTGGACTTCCTTGCGAAAATTTTTGAAGACCCCCTACGGACCGTGAACTCAACTGGATGTCCTTATCAGTCATGCAATATCTGGTCCTAGAGGAACCCCAAAAAATCGAATTCAAGAATAATTCGTACGTCCCTGAGACATTTTTTGGACAACCAATTGATATTCCTCAGCGTTGCTGATAGGTTGTCCAATGGATGTCCTAAGGATGTCCTCTGTAGTGCTTGATAAGGAATACTGTAGGATCTAAGTATTCGATAGTCGTCCCAGGGACATCCCTCAAGGACTTTCTTAGTTGGCCCTCAAGTGGAACATTGGTGCGTCCCACAGACGTCCAATGGACGTCCGGAATGTCCTGACAGGACGTCCTGAGGATATCCATGGGACATGAGTGTGTTATCAGGGATGTCCTAAAAAAACTTCAGAAAATTTTTTCAAATGATTTGGATAACTTCGAAAATATTTATTTTTTTTAATGGGCATATGTATCTGCCTGTAGATCTGGGAACATGCACTCGATGAGAAGTTAGCCAACCATCTCATTTTCAAACGATTTTCACATCACAACATGGAACAAACCGTTCCAGAATCAGACCAGTATTTTTCATGATATTTGATTCAAAAATTGAGTGGAATATTCAAGTGGGCCACTTCATGACCCACGCACTATATTTTTACATGTTGTTGTGTACAATTTATGATAACAATTTTCACCTCACCTAGACGAAATCAAATTTGGTAATGAGCTCTCACGCTAAGTTGAAAGTGACGTCAATATTTCAACACTTACAGCCCAGATAGCACAAATTCCTTCTGAGGCCCTCCTGAGGCGTTCACAATAATGTCCTCAGGACGTCGAGAGCGAGCCAGAGGACATTCTTAAGACGTCCTCCTGTTACCATTCTCTACATACTAATAACGTCTCAGAACATCCCTATAAAATCTTTTGAGACAACCTCAGGACATCATAGTAACAACTTGAGGCGGTTTTTGATGATGTTTAAAGGAGGTTCAAGATTTATGGGAGAATATTATTCGTATACAGAATGAGTCACTAGTGTGTTCTCCTCCAATATTAGTCAAACCGTCAGATATATAAAATGAAAATTCATTTACAACAGTAATAGGGTTTCATAAGAACAATCACCTAAAGTTGTTTTCATATCTATAGGGTGTTCGAATTCCAAGACATCGTTTGATGATTGGTTTTTTTCAATGGAACACCTTGTATATTATTACATTTTTGAGTTTTCCCTGAAGAGTTGATTTCATCAATGCATCACACTTGGTGTCTAGTGGGAATTATTACAGAGATATAGGGTGTTGACAATCGAGATTCTTCAAATGTAAGATTTTTTGTGTCGAAACTATTCATTAATGGTCAAAACGGCTCACATGTCCCTGTCTTAACTTTTGATTAGCTATCTACTGATATTTATTTGGAACAGATACAATAAGCTAATCAGTATTCTGAATGTTGAACCACCCTCTATTTGTTCCGATTGAATGTCATCAGATAGTAAATCAAAAGTTCATAAGGAAATGTGAGCCGTTTTGACCAATATTGAATAGTTTCCACAAAAAAAATCCTAAAATTGAAAAATCTTGTTTTTGAACACCCTATATCTCTGTAATCATTCCTGCTAGACCCCAAGTTTGATACATTGATGAAATCAGCTCTTCAGGGAGAACCTAAAAATGCAATAGTATACAGGGTGACCCATTTGGAAAAAAACAATCATCAGTCAATATATCTTGGAATTCAAACACCCTATACAGATATGAGAACAATTTGATGTGAAAGTTCTCATGAAACCCTATTACTGTTGTACTTGAATGTTCTCTATTTATCTGATGGTTTGGCTAATATACAAGGATAACACACTATTGACTCACCTTGTATTATGCAAATGATAATTTCTTCAGAATAATATGGATCTCATGATATTTGCAAAATTTCCCTCTATTTATAATAGGTTCAAATGAAAAACCAAATAAAAAACTTACATTCTATTATTTATAACTTATTCTGAAAAATTTCAATTTCCTTTTTTAAAGATGTATTTTATCTTCTTGTTGAGCACTACTACAAGTTATTGCCAATTGGTAGTTATATTTCTCCATGTTGTTTTTGATTTCTGAACTCTGGACATTCCTGATGCAGAATCAACTGGAAGTTGAAGCCTTCATGCAATATTTTATAGATTCTGAAGAAGCAGAACTATATCTGAAACAAACAATGTATTAATATTTCATGTCCAGTACTTACTATCAATGATATGATTTATGTAGTAAGGTACCAACCATTATTGAATCTTCTGAATGTTCAAGTCTGCATTATGTACAATCTTTCATAATTTCCGAAGAAGCCAAAATATCTTGGAATAAAATATCTTTGCTCTGATGATATCATCATTTTGTATGTTATCAATAACCTCCTGAAACAAATAATGTACCTATTACTTGATATTTCATGTTCCAGTACCTACTATATCAATGATTTGATTTAGGTACCTACCTTTATTGAATATACTGAAAGTGCAAACATGCATACAATCTCACATAGACTTGGAAGAAGCCAAAATATCTTGGAATGAAACATCTTTGCTCTGATGACATCATCAATCTTGTGTTCTCAATAACTTCATCTGAAACAAATAATTAACCTATTAACATTTCATGTCCAGTACCTACTATATCAATGATTTGATTCAGGTACCTACCTTTATTGAATTCATACTGAATGTTCAAGCTTCCATACAATATTTTATAGATTCTGAAGAAGCAAAGATATCTTGGAATAAAACATGTTTGCTATGATGATATCACCAAGTTTGTGTTCTCAATAACCTCCTGAAACAATGAATAATGTATATGAATGTATCAATATTTCATGTCCGGTACTATCAATGATTCTATTTAGTATTTACTCACCTTTGTTTCTTGCTACCTAAGAGAAATGTCATCAACAGAGATTATCATCCTTTTGTTATTGTTATCTTTTAATTCTGTGCAATAAGTTCTTCTCGCAATCATTTTGTGAAATAGAAATTTGATGAATGCATGATGGAGGTATTTAATGAACACTCTAATAATTTTGATATAATCATCAATATTATGATGTATCTTGAACAAATCATGACTATCATGAGACATAACCTCAATTCTAGTTCTTCGTTTTCTTCCTTGTGTCTTCGATGACACGTTATTTCATGGAATGTCATCTGAAGACGTCCGTAGGCACGAAATTCTTTACATTCTCAGGCTGTCACTAAAAGAACTCATTTAGGACAATTTCAGCGCTAAATTTACGCCTGATGATGTTATTAGGTTGTAGAAAATAGAACGTCCTCTCCAGGCGTTTGGCGACACATTGAGGATGACCTTAGGCGAGTGTGTGCTATCTGGGAGTGTTGCCAGTTGAAAGGAAATGCCTGAATGACCAACCGCCCGAATATGGATATGTCTAGTGTTACGATCGTCGGGCGTTTTGATGGTTTTTGCAACCAACTCAAAAGCCGTTCATTTATGTTTCAAAATCAGCACTTGAAGTTGATGAATGAACTTCAATATTTGTATTTGAAGAACCATGAACCTGAATAATTTACTGAATATGAAATTTAATGATAATGAAATTCCTAAAATGATGATAACTTGAAGAATGATTTTATTATATACCAACATCATCGAACGATTACATGTATTGAAATTAAAAATAACTTATTCTCCTACCAATACACGATTATGGCTTAATTTCATTTTTCTCAATAAAACTGATCAGTATTAACATTTACTGAGTGTAAATAATTAAAACTTCGAATTCAATTTTGTGGTTATCTAATCGTTTTGAATGTTTTTCAATTACTATAAATTGGCGAGATGCAATAGAAAATCGATCAATTGATTTCATTTTAGGAAAAAAAAATAAATTGTGGTTCATCTACTTATATTGTAAATTATGAAATAGACCACAAGAGTTATTCTTACTTCAATATTCTCAATCTAATTCATGAAGAAAACCCACAAGAAGTCATGAAACCAACACTATGTATTACACTACATTATACAATTTTCTAACCCTAATGTACAGGAATGATCTTACACTAAAATCACAATTTTCTAACCCCAATAGTTTCATCATTCCTCTTGGTGGATCCTCTTTCCTGAACCTCAAGCCAATATTTTTCATCACTTTCTAGAGAGATGTGATGCCTCCATTGAAGAGATAACGTTCAGCAAGTTTATCTCTCAATGTTTTTAATGTAATGTGTTCCTCTATTCGAAATCACACACACATAGGTATTACCATTGAGTATTCATACTTATAATCAAGGGTATTACCAAAAATGATCATCAATTTGCAGTGAAAATACTTACTGTTCTTATATACATGTCATAGATATAATTCCTAATCGTGACTTGTTCACCATCATTAACGTCTAAAATGGGTGTTTCTCTCTCTGTTGTTTTTTTTGGGGCCAGTCAAATCATTACCATGTTCCTATTCGTCAGATATTCTCCATACTGTAGCGATACTTATTTTTGGTGCCGCAGATATTCTCTGTAATTCAGACAAATCATATTTGGATCATTCTGACAACAAAAAATATCATTATTGATACCATCATTCAACTCACAGCAATATAAGTGTAAGTAATGGGCCATCGTTATCTCGTTAATTTTCGAAATATTGTATCAATAATACCACCATCTTCTGCGCCTCCGCAATCGATGGTTTAGGCATTTTGAATAAATCGAATTTCACCAATGATCCACAAATGAATCACCAAGAATTCCATGAAAGTACAAATTGTCAGTAATGCATAATTCGCAGAGATCAACTAAAAACGACAAATCACTTCCAGAAATGTAAAATAAATCTGGCATCAGTGTACACTTTTGTCA
>OU896723.1:8894863-8924864 GCA_918026855.4 Phaedon cochleariae
AGGTTGACAGCGAAAGGATGTGCTGACTGGGCTTGTCTAGTTCGTCTAATTGGTATTGCTAGTGAAGGGATGATAGCAGAGATTTCCGAAGAACATTTCCCGTAGAAGTATCGATAGAAAAGTGAAAGGTCGCCGACGGTGTTCCAATGATGTCAAAGAGTGAGTGAGTGTGGCGTCACCCACCAGGCGAATGGCTCTTCTCTGGATGGAATCTACGAGCATCAGCGTATGTTTTGGTGCTGAACCCCATATGTGGGAACAGTATTCTAGAACAGGCCGTATCTGCGCTTTGTAGATCATGAGAAGCTGTTGAGGTGTAAGGTAGCTTTTCGCACGGAACAAGAATCCGAGTTTTTATGAAGCAGCTTTTGCGATGGATCTGACATGATTATCCCATGAAAGAGTGTTGCTGATGGAAATACCGAGCATAGATATGGTGGGCTTGGTGGGGATGGTGGAGCCAGACATTACAATATCGGGCATACTGAGTTCCGCCTTTCTAGAGAAAATGCAGGCTTGAGTTTTGGTGACGTTGAATTCAACTAGGTTGTTTGTTCCCCAGGCTGTGATTTCAGCAAGATCTTCATTGACAGCATTGACCTGCCTGCGCCGTGAGTTCTCAGTTTCCTGGGAAGAAATGGAAATTCTGGAAGAGAACGCAGTATGGAAGGTACTAACATATGCAAAGCTGTGGATGGGGCAAGTTGTTACTCCCAACAGATCATTGATTTAAAGAAGGAATAATGTTGATGCCAAAATTGATCCTTGTGAAACGCCGGAATCGATGCCAATGGTATCAGACGATACACCGTTCACCACCACGTGAAGCGATCTGCCTGAGAGAAAACTCGATGAAAGATGACATAGCTGAGGTGGTAAGCCGTATGATGGTAGTTTGTGGAGGAGTCCTTCGTGCCAAACACGGTCGAATGCTTTCGATATGTCCAACGCGACAGCTAGAGATTCCCCGTGTTTTTCTATTGAAGATTGCCATAAATGGGTGACTCGTGACTAAACTATGCAACACTAATTTCGTCGCACCCCAAAATTTTGTCCCTGTTTAAATATGTGAATAACTTTTTTCTGCTCTGAACAATTTGGATTACACTGTTCGCTAGCCCAGTCCTACGAATCGCTACAGGGTGTCACCTGGAACTGTGGAAAAGAATCCCAGATGAACGAAAACTTTTTGTTCTCAACTTCGACAGCAGAGGCATGAAGACGATCCCATTACCTATGGATATTTCTCGAATTGTCTTCTTATCTCTTTCAATCACAGAGTGATTCCAAAAATAACCTTCTTGGTTTTGCAGTCATAACTTTTTTCCTTGTCACCCCGTTTATGAAATCTCATTTCAAGGCTGAAACTTCAGATGGACTGATATGATGATTAGAATTGACTCAAGATGAACATTATACAGTGTATCTCACTTATAATCGAAGCACCCCTGTATGTTTCGTTTCACAGGAGAGGAAGAAATACTGAAAATGAACACTATAACCAAGTGGAGTCATCTCCAGTGATGAACACTGCTCGTCAACAGCCATAGAACCACCAAAATTTCCGGAAAATGTTATTAGGAGCCAAGAAAGGTTGAAAATCACTTCGGATTCGAAGTCAGGGAGTCAAATTCACAAACTATACACATTTCTCCTATAAAATTGTCAGTTCAGATGAATTGAATTTCGTATAACTTCTCATGAAATGTTCTGAAATTTGCAGGAGGAAGCGAAAGGGGCGTCCTGATTTCGAATCCGAAGTGATTTTCAACCTATATCTTGCCTCCTTATATCATTTTCGTGGGTGGTTCCATGACTGTTGGCGAGCAGTGTATATCACTGAAGACGACCCCACTCGGTCATAGTGTGTATTTTCAGTATATCTACCGCTCTTGCAAATTTCAGAATCCCAACTCAGCAATTACGAAAGATACAGAAGTGCTTCCATTAGAACTGAGCCACACTGTATAATGTTTATCTTGAGTCAATTCTGATCTCCATATCTCTTCAAAATGAGCTTGAGATTCCAAAAATCGGTTGACGAGGAAAAAAGTTATGACTGCAAAACCAAAAAGTTGATTTTTTTAGATCACTCTGTAAATGAAAGAGATGAGGAGACAATTCGAGAACTGTTTCAAGTTGATGAGATCATCTACTTGCCTCCACTGTCAAAGTCGAGAAGAATAGTTTTTCCTCATTTGGGATACGTTTGAAATTTCCGAAATTTTGCACAGTTTCAGGTAACACCCTGTAGCAATTTTATATGAATAACCTTATGTTTCAAAGAATCACGAGTTTATAGCTGAAGAACTGGGCTAGCGGACATTGTGATCCGAATTCAAATCGTTGATAGCGGAAAAAAATCATTCATATTTCAACAGAGGCAAAACTTTGGGGTGCGACGAAATTAGTGTTGCGTAGTTTATTTCTCAACCGGCCACTAACTAACTTATAACCTCCCGAAGGTAATGAAAATTCAAACCTTCTTCTCCTCTCGATCCACCCTAGGTACGCATGATGTTTTTCGAACATTACAGAAATTTCCTTTCGTGTGCTCCAAGAGATAAAAACGAATTCTGAGCAGGCACGAGCAGTAGAAGCACAATTTCCTTTCGATATTCACGAATATAAGAAGGAAGCTGCAACCTTCAGTAACATAAGGAAAGAAAAAAAATGATCATAATGACATCATTATAAATGTTTCATGAGAAGATGAACAATGAAGAAAGAACAAGTAGAAGAAAATAATATTCGTATCTTGTGTGACCAAAGAATATTCTTCAATTTATCAATGTCGTAAATCTCTTGGAGTGCACGACAGGAAATTCCTATGATGATCGTGAAACATCGTGAGTACCTAGAGATGATAGAGAGAGGAGGTAGGTGTTTGAATTTTCCATGAATAACTAGAGGTTATAATTTCTTGGGAATACATCAATTGGCAAATATTTTTAGATGTTCGCCGTTCTGAATGCGAACGAGTTTTGGTAGAGTGTTCTTCTACATAATGTCAACGTTAAGGACGGAAGGTTGCGCTGAATGGTCCTGTCGAGTTCGTCTGACTGGTTTTGCTAGTGATGGAATTATAGCAGAAATTTCTCGTGGAAGTATCTATAGAAAAGTGGAAGAACGCCGACTTTTTTACAGTATTCTGATGAGGTCAGAGAGTAAATGGGTGAGGTATCTTCCACCAGGCAGAGGGTTTTTTTATGAATGGAATCTGAGGGCATCAGGGTATATTTGAGTGCTAAACTACATATATGAGAACAGAATTCTAAACTGGCCGTAACTGTGCCAGAAACAGATAAAACATTTCAGTTCAATCCATATCAACATAAAATACATAAACATATCAGAAAAGAGCTGTTACGAGGTATTTGAATTCTTGAATATAACAGCTCCTGACATCTGTTATGTCATTATGTCTTTTGTGTTTATATTGATTGAAATTTCATTTGATTCATGAATGCGATCAATTGATCCAAAATGTCATAGCTATACAATAAATGTTTCAAATACACGAGCATTCGTCTTTTTACCAAGGTTATTATTCAGAAAACATTATATTCAATTTCTCATAGCACCTATAGCTGATGACAGGTACATGAGTCACTTATGACATTGAGGCAGGAAAAATTAGGAATATTGATACATTTCGAAATTTCGAGAATTTTCTGTAGATTACGTCTTATACCTTTATTGCAAATGTGGAGGATTCCAGAATTGTTGAAAACATTGAAAGAATGATCTGAATCAATTATGTGATTGTGATGTGATGTAGATAACGAGAGAAAAACAACCACTTTCCTGGCTATATGCCACGCAGAACATTGAATTACATCCTCGATATCTATGCAACGATTCGTAAAGACGACAAAGGTTGCAAATGTTTCTTTCCTAAACGCATTAAGTTTTTCTCTCATTGTATTAGAAATCTCAACTGACGCCTCCGTAATAAAAAGTGAGTCTCGCGAGTTGCGATTTAACTAAATATACTGCACGCTAGCACAAACCACGCCCACCATATCGCCAAACATTACCGATATAGTCGGAGTCAGCACATCGCACTAAATATACTGTGCTCCAACGCAAGAATACACTTTTCATGATTTTGACACGAATTCGACTGAAGCTCTCTCGTTTGTCAATCTCCTGTACGCAGTAAATCCATACACCCAAATGGTCTACTGGTTAGCGCTGTCGACTTTTAGTCTGAAGGTCCATGGTTCGAATCTCTGTGAACTTCAACTTCTTTTTGCAACTCTTATTTTCCACCAATGTTTTTTCACTTCATTCTGGTTTTCCTTTTTCATAAAATATTTGAAGTCAAATAGGTTAGTGCGTTTAGGATAAACAGTCTCATTTTATTCAATTTTGTTGAAGAACTCAACTTTTGAAAAATATTATTAATCAATGTGTTTCTACACTCCATTCGGTTTTCCTTCCTCAAAAATATTACAATCAGGGATAGGTTAGTTCGTTGAGGATGAAAAGTCTCTGAGTTTTGCCTAAGTGAAGTACTTTGAAGATGAGATATAACGGTGGGCGTGGTATGTGCTAGCGTACAGTATATTTAGTAAAATCACGGCCGGGTTTTAGTTCATATTGGTTCAAAATGTACCGAATTCATATGACATACGGAATAGTCTCATTTTTTATAGCGGGGTCAGTAGAGATTCATTTGAAAATGCCAACTTCAGAGTTCCATACCTCACACACAGCTATTCAAATTTCCTCTGCCAAATTTTGCATTTCCAGGTGTCATTTTACTGTTATGAGCCGAATTCAAGAGATTTGAATCATCCTGTACATGAAAAACTCTTGAACAATTCACCCCCCAGAAGGGAGCATCCTAGACGCGCTACTGATATGCTCACAATTAATAAATATCTTTTAATGGTAGGTAAACGTGGAATCATCTACATCGAATCAACATCAAACATAAAATTATGTATCCTCGTCACTCTTCACAGCCTCTTCAGATTTGATCGTCCATCACGTTGGCATGCCGCGATCTTCGGCTGTTCGGACAGGAATTCCGAAGGGACAGCGACCTGACGGGCAGCTGGACGCTGTGGTTAGAACCACGGTTACCGGTCTTCCTCTTCGTACTCACGAAGGTGGTGCAGGTGTTGTTCCTCTGTAATATTGTACTTTCGGTTCCACCCGTACCTGCAAAAAAACATTATATGCTATAAGGGTGGCAGATTTGCAGATGCTAGCGTGTGTTGACACCACAGAACTCATAACCTTTATATCTCACGATCGCGATCCTATGGTTCCATACCAAATTGGTGAACAAACATTGGTATCGAAATATGGATCTAATTTTACTAATCTCAGACTCACGTGTCTGTACGGTGATACTAGAGTCACTGAATGCTATCAGTTTGATAAGAATTCGGACACAGAAATGATATCGGTTAGGGTTTTTGAATGTTTAGATTTATCAAGTTACACACCTTACATTGTGACCAGAGCACCATAGTCGTCCCGCGCTTCTTCTTTCAAAATTGTTTGAATTTGACAATGAATTTTTCAAACGTCAGAGTTGAAATAAAATTTCATGATTATACTTCAGAGACAAAAGCAGTTATGGAAATGACTAGCTGTGTAATGAATTGTGCCAACTCTGAAAAAAATTAAAATCATTCATTCAATTTTCCAGAACGAATGTCAACCATTCGCTTATGGAAGGAAGATATGAAACGGCCTGGGTGGAAAATCAATTTGAATAGGAGCAAAATTTGTGAGGTTCTCATTAAAATCAACATTTTATAACAGCATCTGATTAGAATGAAAATATATTTCAGGCTCAGTTTTCAACAGAAGATTACAAAATCTGTTTGAGGGAATCTGCTGTCCCATCCATTTACAAAGCAGGCAATTTCAAGAACGAAATTCCATCATTATCATCACACAAAAAACAAAACAAAGTGATGATGAAAGAAGAGGAATTGATCGCAAAATAACATGATGAAAATATGAAAACAAAACTAAGACAAGCAAGTGAACTACAACGTGGTATATCATTGAATGGCGTTTTTGGTACCGACCAAATTCAAAATTCAACAGTGAGAAGTGAAGACAGGGAGAGGTGCAGAATCAAAACAATAAATTAAGCGTTTGCCATCAAATATACTTGAGGTACCACCCTTATAAACACCTGCTGAAAATGAAGTTTCCTATTCCGTCTATTAGGACCCAATCTAGGAAAATGGAGCTAAGGAAGTTGCTGTGAACTTTACGAAACCAAGTATGTGATAGGTCTCGTCAAAATAAACTACTCTTTTCCCTATGGAATGTTCAACGAAAAATCATTTGTTCTCTGTATTTCGAAACCCTGTATCAGAAATAACGCATTTTCGGAAACAAGTTGATATACTTCAATTCTTAAAATTGTCTCAGGAATACTGCACTTGAACGTACTTATGTTACTTCCTGTATATCGAGAATTCCTACCTTTAATTTAATATCGATAATATTTTCATGTTTCATACTCATCACTGGAGTACAGTTTCACATACAATAGGGAATTATAGCGATAAGTCTGACCATATGTGTATATTTTCTAATATTGAAATGTTGTTACATGCATTCTTTCTACACTCACCGGCAAAAAAAACCGGCCATCAAAAAATTTTGACAAATTGTTCGCCCTGTAACTTTTCTAATTCTTGTTCGATTTCGGTGAAATTTTGTCCAAATCGTATATACATATTTTGGAATGGTAGCCTGGATGTGGTGCTATGAAAAGCTGGTGGCTTGATCATTATACAGGGAAAAACAAAAGTGACTCTTTCACCCTTAACTTCTTAACGCCCTGTGGCACAGGTGAGTGGTTAAACTGACTAGCGTCTGCGGACAGGCGGAAGTAATAACTCCGGTGGTAGGGGAAGCTGTGTTCATCGTGGGAGAACCATTAGAAGCGACAACTTTTCTGCATAAAAAATGAGAAGGCGGTACATATACTAAAAATTGGAACGATACAGAGAAGATTAGCATGGCCCCTGCGCAAGGATGACACGCAAAATCGTAAAGCGTTCCACATTTTTAGTATATGTACTCGCTTCGGCGGTACATATACTATTTATGAGTATATCTGTACTTGTATTAACACCAAATAAAATATTCTATTCTATTCTAACCTAACCTAACCGAACCTCACCTCTGGCCTAAACATAGAAAACCCCTAAATGAACCTATTTCCCATAGAGAATAATATTTTTTAGAAATCACTTGAGAACAAGAAAAAAATAAAAAAAAGATGAACCTCGCACGGATTCGAGCCCCGGCCCACCGGCTTGGCATGCCGATGCTCTGCTTACTGAGCCAACCAGTTGCTTACGAGACGAAGTATGATGAAGTCATTCAGTCGGCGCCGCATAACGCCAGTCGCATCTACTGCCCACTATAACGTTCTCCCACCACGGAGTCATTACTTCCGCCTGTCCGCAGACGCTAATGTTAAACTGGGCTTCATTATGTTTTGGATTGAAGTGTGATCTCTTCTTAATACAATGGTTCTCGATTCTCGTCGATACCCACTTTTCAAGAAGAGATTCGAGTGTTTTAAGGAAGTAATGGATTTTTGTATTTTGATTAACAATAATTCAGAACCATTCTCCAACTTTTTGCATCATCATGTTTTGAATTGAAGTGTGCTCCTTTTTCGTCCCTTCTCAACATAATGGTTCGAGATTCAAGTCAATATCTTCTTTTCAAGAGAAGATACAAGTATTTTAAGAAAGTTTGGATTTTCAAAATTTTTATCAACGATGATTTCGACCTTATAGAGCATATTGGGGATGAACTCCAGAGGCTCATTCGCCCTAGTTCGGCCAAGTGAGAGACTCCTCAAGAGCTTTGATTCGCCCTTCAAGGAGATTTTTAGGCAATTCTTCGAGACTACTTTAGAAATTTGATCAACTCGATACCACGGCGGTTGAATGTCTCGTTGAATGACTCGTTATTGACTATATATATGCTTTCTGTTTGTTTTTCGTAATTGAGATTTGTTCTGTTAGTGCTAAGAAAATGAGGTAGAAATATGTGATATCAATTCTTCAAGTTGTTAATAGTTCATATAGGTTCTGATTATTGTTAATATAAGTGTTGATGACGTGATTCAAAAACTATCTTGTTGAGAAAGGATTACACTTCAATCCGAAGCATATTGAAACCAAGTTCAACCAGTCAATTTTGCCATAGGGCATTAAGAAATAAAGGGTGAATAGTAACTTTGATTTTTCCCTGAATAAAGTCATCAGCTTTTAACTCAAACTCAGGCTAATATTCCGGAACATAAATCTACGATGTTATCGAAATTTCACAAAAATCGGGCAAGGATTAAAAAAGTTACAGGGTGAACAATCCTGGCAATTTTTTTGGTGGTTGGTCAATTTTGCCGGTGAGTGTATTTATATAACAGCTGTTCTGCTAGATGAATATTGAAGTTGGTGTTAATATCTTATTCTCATTATCCATTTACGGCTATGATCGATTTGACAGAAAATGTAACCTCTAAAATCGTATCTGACAATCAGGCGCTACTAGGGAAATTGAAAGGACAAAGAGCAGAATATATGTCTTATCCTTTCATTCACTCAAAACATTGTAGTATAAAAAATAAAAAAGGACGAAAGTTCAGCTGTGTCCGAACACTTATCTTACTAATACCATCCAGTGACTCTAGGTAATACAGGAGAGGAGAGAAAGTACTGAGACATAGGTCATGCATTTTCATCGGTTTGTTGCCACTTGTCTTTAGTAATATCAATAAAATTCTTGGTTATTGTGATAAAGTTATATTTATGTTCAAGACTGCATAACTACTTGTTGATCATGGGGGCGAAGTGAAAAGGCGAAGTATATAAAGTACCTATCTAAAATACTCCTGATGCCTATCTGAACCTATCAGATGGGATGTACTCGATGTTTCCCAATCCAATTACGAATAATGGTCTTGGGATACAGTAAAATTCGAACCATCATCTGAACATCTGTTTCATCCATTTTACAGAGGATGTTTTTTTTTCTGACCAAATTCAGGGTGAGATTTGATGTCTAACTCAAGACCGACATTATTGATTCTCGCATTCAGTTGAAGCTGTTAAAAACACTGTCCCCTGAATTTCCAGATGATGTGATAACATTGTCTTCACATGGTAACTCGTTTGTTTGTTTTTGATCTAGCAGGTCAGGTCAGGTCATTGATTTCAAGGCTCCTCGAGAAGTTTAATGAGATAAAACTAAGGGTATAATTATTGTATGTTCTCTATGAGTGATTTGTGGAACCTTTAATGAGCGATTCGATACTTTTCAGCCTGATGCAATCACTCACTTCAGGTTTCAACACGATGAATAATGAAATGAACCATCAAGGTTATTGAAGTTTGCATAGGGATATAGCCATTTAGTCTCTATTTGAAGTGAAAGAAGTCTTTTGAAATAAGCTCAGTGATTTGATACAGTGAAATGCGATCATGAACTTTGACACATAAGTATATTATAAAATGTGCGAAAATAATATAAGAGACGTGCTTGTTTCAAATGTATTCTATATTTCCGCAGTGAATTCCTTGTTCGAAAACCAATATCAGCCATGTAGAGTGCAGAAAAATGAGCAGCATATCAATTTACTTATATCATCCAAATTTCCAATCGGAATTCTGTAGTCTTCTCCGGTTTTTCCGAAAATTCATATGTAAATACTTTCATCGAAGTTATACGCTGCTACGCTACTGTTAATGCTTCACGTACAGTGTTGCGGTTGATGCATGATTTGTTCGTCCGCCATATTGGATACGCATTTTAGTCGTTATGTTTGAAGGTTATGGGTTCTAAGGTTGACAGTTGACACCAGGGTGTTGAAATCATTGAAGATTTGGGCAAACAGTGCATTTACAATTAATGCTCACAGATTTGAACACCAGAAGCAATCAGAGTGTTGAAACCAGTGAGCGTTTATGATGGGCATACATTTACAGATGCTCACTGATGTTGACGCTGGTGTTGAATTTCGCGAACGCTTGTTGCACATCATGTACATACATAATTGACATTATAATAATATTCAGTTCGTCAACTTTCAATACCATCGGAAGGATTTTAATATAAATTGAGATTACTTCATGTCCCAAAGATTTAATATTTTATTCGTTGAAACTGGCAACATTGGATGTTGTCGGTTGTCGTCCGCATTCCAGAAGTGTGATGTTGATGTTGTCATTTCACTGTAACGGATGGACCTTTCGTGTGAAATATTGTCATGAAAACTGGAAAATATTGTCGATAGTTAATACCAAACGTTAAGTGAAATAGGTGACAGTCACTACATTGATCTAATGATATGATTTCAAATACCATCACTACAAAATAGGATGATAATTATAGTATTGTTTGATAAAATTTTGTTAAGGGTCTATTTGATGAATGTAGTGACTGGCGCCTATATTTTACTAAACGTTTTTTATTCACTATCAACTATTTCTCTGAGTGCATCCGTATTTCAAACATATTGAAAATGAATTTCCACTTCTCAGTTAATCTTTATCCATAAGAGCGTGTTTTTAAAGTTTTTTTTATACATTTACTTTATTATCTTAGTTGACATTTTTTTGATCAGCCAAGCGGCTCGTGAGTTCGTAGTTTGTAACGATCGACGTCTGAATTGGTATTGACCTGCCATGAAAACCTCTTTGCAATAGGAAGATTCAACGAATTGTCTCTGGTCTGGATTCCTGGCCCCACAGGTATGAAAGCAGAAAATGATATGGCAGATAGGCAGATTGCCATGCCCGGAAGGGTTCCGCAAGGGATTTCATCAAAACCAATACATGCCCTTGTCATCTCATTATCTTTCGATCTTCGTCAAACATACGATGAACACTCGGGCAGCAACGAGAGTTGCAGAGTCCTTGCTGAATCTACAAGGATTAAATCATTATATCGAAACATTCATACATCTTTCGAAGAATGTCATCAAAAAATACCCAGTTCAATGGCGGATCTACGATTCTTCAATTGATATCATCATCTAATATTTTCTTTCCAAAAACATACGAAAACAAACTGAGCATATTCAACGATGAAAACAAAAAAAAACATAGGTACTATTAAATAAACGTAACTGAATCACTGCGTAGGATCAAATACCTACAGCAAATATAGTTATTTGTTTTACTAGGCAGAAAAGTAGTGGATTGACTGCCGCGGCTGATATAGTTCATAGCGGAGCGTAGCAGGGCTATGAATTCAGCCAAAGCAGTCGATATACATTTGCTGCTCACCCACCGATTTCATAGGGACAGTATTGCTATTTCCTAAACGCAATAGATAGAGAATAGACAGTTGACGAAATTGAATAAAAGTTGCATAATTGGAACTTCTTGAATAATCCGTTTTGTAAATTGAGAAAAATTTTGCCTTTCCTGAAATATTGCGAGATAACTCAGAATCACAAATTTTTTTCAGTTTGCAAAATGGCATATTGAAGAAGTTGAAACTATGCAACTTCAGTCTAATTCGATAAATTTTCTATCCCTTTCCGTTCAGGAAACAGCAATGCTATTTGTTTTTGAATGTATAACAAATTGATATTCATCATTATCAGGACGTGAAAAGGCATTCTGAATTGAAAAAACCTGATCACGAATCTGCGATTGAAGGTCTATAAAAATAACAAGTTTTCATCGTTCAAGTTTGAACCCCTTGATTGGGTGAAAGTATTGAAAAGGAATATCCTCAGATGAATTATAACATGAAACTATAAATATATATATAAAGAAATACATTGGGAATCCGCATTCTCTATGTGGTGAAAATATCAATTTTTTCTCGGTTTATTCAACAGAAAACAACTATTTTCCTGGCTATATGCCACGACGAATATTGAATTACATCTATTGAACATACACAATGAGAATCTGAAAACAAAATCTTCTGAAGTAGAGAATCTGCATTCTCTTTTTCTAATCGCTTGGAGCGCACGAAAGGAAATTCCTATAATATTCAAAGAACATCGTGCGTTCCTAGAGAGGATAGGAACAAGAGGTAGGTATTGGATTTTTTGTCTCTGGATATTATATGTTATTGGGAATACTTCCTCAGGCAATGAATTCCAGAGCCTAGCCGTTCAATGGATGAAGGAGTTTTCGTATAAAAATATGCACATAATATCATTCTGAATATTCAACAGATAACAACTATTTTCTTGACTATTTGCCACGTCGAACATTGAATTATATCCAACAGGGGAGCATGAACAATCAAAATCCTCTGAAATTGAGAATCAACATCATCTCTCAAATCGACTGAAATAAAATGATGTATTATGATTCAAAAATAACTCACCAATATATGGTCTGATCTTGATAAGCTTGGAACTTCCAAAATGAAAAAATCATTCGTATCAGTGGTATGGGAATTATCTCTCAAAAACAGGTTATATGACTCAACTCGAGTAAAACTCATTTCGGATATCATATTCTCATCAGTAACCTGAAGTCTAGTTATTTATTCAGCCATTCTTCATGATATACACAATTTTCATCTCCCTTCAATATAACTGAAACTATAACGAACTGAAATCTGAGAATTATAATTTGTTGACATAACCACTGTTTTTGGATGTATGATAAATTGATATTCAATTCAGAATTCCTTTCCACTTTCCACGAATATCAATTCATCATACATACAATGAAAAAGGCATAGAAGTTGTGGAGAAAACACTAATTACCACTAAAAAATCTTCATTCATCATATTATGAGTATAAGATGCGTACGAAAGCTGCTTATTGATAGATTTTTTTTCAAATTTCAACACACTGTGTCTCCTAGATAGTGCAATTCAGAGGGTGAGTTGATGAGAAGTTTCTTTCATAGTTTTTGACGAGCTATCATTTCCTGAAGTCCTGCGCATAGATATTATGAAACATTCTGTATATAAATAAGAATCCTCATTTCCCTTGGTCACGCCATCACACGTGAACGACTTTACCGATTTTACTAACTCTTTATTCGTTGTATTTGATATCGCCAGGAGAAAATTCTTATGAGAGAAAAAATCGAGAAAATTGCGTGAAAAATTATAAAATTTAAGAATATCTAATCTCTTATATTAATTTAAGAATATAAAATCTCTTATATAAGAATCTCATGACAGGGTGTTCTCCTCGGAAACGGCTTGACCGATTCGTATGAAAATTGTTGAAAATAATTGGTAGGTCTGAAAATCGGTTGTAAGTTATTTTTTATTTGGAAATTCAAAATGGTGAATCAAATATAACGGATGAATGTCGTCATTATAATCCGATTCTATTCAAAATTGGTATCTGGGGGTTTTCGGGGTCGGAGATTATGATTCTCTTGTCGAAATTTCCAAATCATGATCGTGAATCCAATAAGGCGGACGAGATTTATAATCATTATCCGATGCTATTCAAAATCGTTGACTGAAGGTTTTGCGAGGTTGGGGAATACGATTCCTGCTTCAAAATGAGGAAATTCAAGATGACGTATTCAATATGGTGGACAAGATTTGTGATTATGAATCGATTCAAAATTCAGAATTGGTAACTGGGGATCTTCGGGGTCGGAGATGCTCAAAGAGCAACGAACGATGAGCATTGTATACTGAAAAGTTGAGAAATTGAAGAAGAACGCATTCATAGATAGCCAAACTTTGAGGAAGTACACGGAAAAAAGAAGGTCTGTTGCATCAACAAAATAATTTCGATTATTTTTTTTTGTTAAATCAAACACAATTTTGCAAAATCAACAAAATACAAGTTCATTCTAAATGAGCAACCTTTTTCAAAGAGTCAAAATAATCCTATTGAAATATTTGCTTACTTGAACCAAAGTTTCATTCCATTCAACAACATTTATATAGTTGACATATAACAAATTTTGTTGATTCAACTATTATTTCATTGTTCAATGAGTCATATGCATTTTGTCTATTCGACAAAATTTAATCAAAAGATTTAAATGAATACAACATCATAATTTGTTGAGTCAACAATCATTTCATTGTGCAACCAATCAAAGGATTTCTTTCATTCGACAAAACTGAATTGATTAGACAAAATTATATTCAGCTGATTCAACACATCACTATCGGAATATGTTGTTAAATCAAACAAATTACTCTGTTGAACAGAACCCACGAATACATTATGTCAAACTAACAAGATATTGATTCAATGAAATATTTAGTTGATTCAATAAAATATTTGGTTGATTTGAAGAAATATTTGGTTCATTCAAACGAAACTGTTTTCCCATTCGACACATTGTTTATTTGGACCAAATTCAGTATTGATTGGGAAAATTTCTGAAATCCACATCGATCGAATGAACTAAACTAGGAAACTAGTTGACTTCAAGTGAAGAACGCTTCTCTTCAGCTGATGCAACACTATTTTAGATTGGTGATCATCTAATGTTCGATTTATCCAGCTGATATCTCAAACACGAAGAATCAGGCTTCACATATACCTCCACGATCTCCCGACCTATCTCCTCCCGATTTTTATTTATATATATTAAAAACCAAGTTTATGCTCGTCAGCCTACAACACTGGAGGATTCGGAAGAGAGAATTCAGGGAGCAGTACAAAGAATCGGTGTGGATGAACTCACTGCTGTCATGAGGTGTACAGTGGAAAGGACCAGGTTGTGTGTTAGAGAAAATTTTGAACATTGAATTGGACATTAATGAATTTTTGATCGAAATGTGATGTGACTGAATTGATTCATGGATGTTACAAAACAAATTATTTTTCAGAAAAAACTATGTTGATAATTATTCAGTAAAAATGTTGTTCCATTGTTTTGTGTGACTCATTGTAAATAGCCTTGACCACATCTCATTTTTCCCTAAGTAAAATGGAAAACAATTTCAATTTGAAATTTTCCTGAAAAATGACATTTGACATAAAGATTGCACTCGTTTTGACCTGTTGAACTTGAATATGTGAGAATATACAGAGTGTTCCATTTGAAAAAACAAAGTTACTGACATTCCCAGAAGAACTGGAAGTCCGCCATATTGGAATGTGATGTGGTCAAATCCGAAATGATTGCTTATATAACTGTACCGAATTTCAGAAAAATTCGTTTACTAATGCAGAAGATACAGGGGTGGCCCGTTACCCTATGTCACCCGGTATAATGAATCCGAGGCAGGCATAGACGAGGCGGAATGATCGCCATCTAGAGGCGAAAATTCACACGATATAGAATGAACGAAATATCATATTGATATTACATATTTGATTGCTCTATTCAAGCAAATGATCCGTTCTAAACAAGTTCATTGCTACATCGGGATAAGAAAACTCAAAGATATATTTTCATCAAAATGATCATTATTTCATCAAAACAACAAAATGTTCACAACATCGACATTATTTTGGATCGACATAATTTGTTTTTGAAGAAACTATATATTTTGTTGATGAAATTGATATTATAGTGTTGAGTCAATTAGACTACATTCTTGATTCGAACAAGCTGCTTTCATGAAATAATCATGTATCTGGTTGATTCAACAAGCAATTGCTAAGTCCAACAAATATAATTCGAGCATAAATAATTTGTTGATGCAACAAATCCTTTTTTTCCGTGCATGATTTACGCAGATCGACAGAATGGTAATTCAACATTATATGAGACATAACAGCTCTGTAATTTTTTTTCTAGAGAATCATTTTCCTAAAATATATCCGCCATGTGGTTCAGATGATAATGCACTTCTGCTATTTGCACAGAAAAAAAATTTTGTTTGAAACTACAAGTGTCATATATCCACGACAAAATATTTTGTCACCGCAACAAATGTTTTTTATCCGTTCTCAATCCAAAATTCATTCGATGTAACCCATTAATGATTCAAATTAACAGCAGGAATTGGTTGAAATAACAACATATTATATTCTTCGATCAACCAAATTTTATTCAGAATTGACGAAATATTTTGCTGAATAATATTTGAAGAAATCCAATAGCTGAATTTCGAAACTAAGAGGAATTAGAGATCAATTTCCTCAGTTGATTCAAGACAATCAGCTTGTATAAGCATCATAAGAAATTCTAAGACAGCCTGATATAATTATGTAAACGAATGTTTTAGGTAGGTAGGTAGGTAGATCGTTCGCCAGTAACATTATAGATCCGGAACAAATTCATAATACCCAATAAATTTTCATATACGTATCGTGAAAATTTTGCATATCATGCACTAGGAATACGATTTATATGTAAAATGTAGAAAAGGTATAATGTAAGTTTGGTTTCAGATTGAAATATTTTAAGATAAATATAGGGACACAGATATAGATATATTGATCTGATAATTATTGAACATTTGTTAAATCATTGTGAAATATAACAGATAACCCACGTACAAGCTAGCTTTTGTTGGTTGGATTGTTTATTCATTATGTATCTATATATCTATATACATGTTTGTAGTCATATCATCGATCATAATTATTTTCACTTTTGTATCTACTACCTTTATACAGGGTGTTTCGAAATTGGACCGACAACGCTTCACAGGTGGTAGCTCTCGTGATTTAATAAATAATGAGGCAGGAACATAAGGCTCTGACGTGCTTAGTTATCGAGATACAGGGTGTTAAAGTTGAGAAATAAAAATAGTTTTTTCGCAATATCTCAAAAACGGCTGATTTTTTTTCATTAAAATTCGATGAGCAAATTAAAATTGAGAATCTCCATTTCCAGACGTCGAATTCATATTTGACAATTGATCCAGTGGCGCCATTAAGGGGGTATGATTGCATGATTTTCCAAAAAAACATGTGTTGCGATATGAATTTTGGAAATTTTATATGATTATATCAAAGACCATTCAATTTTGAATTAAAAATGCATACCTGATGGATCTCGATAGAACCCACCATTTTCGAGAAAAAACGAAAAATGTGAATAGTATTCCAATCACTTCATTCCCAATCGATCAATCAGATAAAGGAAATTCACCCAAAAAACCACAACAATATTGAAAAAACTATAAATAAGTATTTCGGAAACTAAGTAGACATCCTTAGTAGTCCTCAGTCCCACAGGTTATTTTCGGAGAATATCTCAGTCAGCGAACTATTTTTAACTTTTCAGGACTTCTGAGGATGGCAATTCAGTTGCCGAAATACATATCAAGAGTTTTTTCAATACTGTTGTGGTTTTTTGGGTGAATTTCTCTCATTTGATTGATCGATTTGAAATGAAGTAATTGGAAGACTATTTACATTTTTCGTTTTTTCTCGGAAATGGTGGGTTCTATCGAGATCCATCAAGTATGCATTTTCAATTCAAAATTGAATGGTCTTTGATATAATCATATAAAATTTTCAAAATTCATATCGCAACACATGTTTTTTTGGAAAATCATGCAATCATACCCCCTTAATGGCGCCACTGGAAGAATTGTCAAATATGAATCCGACGTCTAGAAATTAAGATTCTGAAGTTTGATTCGCTCATCGAATTTTAATGCAAAAAAATCAGCTGTTTTTGAGATATTGGGGAAAAACTATTTTTATTTCTCAGTTTCAACACCCTGTATCTCGATAACTAAGCACGTTAGACCTTTATGTTCCTACCTCATTATTCATCAAATCACGAGAGATACCATCTGTGAAGTGTTGTCGGTCGAATTATTATTATTATTATTATTATTATTATATTATATTATATGTACAGGTACACCCCAATCGAGGCGAGCGTATGAAGGTTGGAAGAAACGCCACCTGGTGGCAAAAATGCAACTAGATAATCATTGAAAAAAATTGCTGATATAATGTATTCGTGGGTTCTGTTCAGAAAAGTAATTTGTTTGAAATAACAACATATTTCTTGATAGTGATGTGTCACCCCGAAAGATGTCGAACAGCACTTTATCAAGACTCCTCCATCCATAGAACGGCTAGGCTCCGGAATTCATTGCCTGTGGAAATATTTCCGTCAACATATATGATCTCCAAAAGTTCAAAAAAAATTCCAATACCTACCTCCTGTCCTTATCTTCCCTAGGAACGCACGATGTTCTTTGGACATTATAGGGATTCCCTTTCGTGCGCTCCAAGCGTTAAAAAAAAGTTGAATATTTGTCGAGATAAATTCAATTTCGTCGAATACACAAAATGCATATGATTCATTGAACAATGCGATAATAGTTGGATCAACAAAATGTTTTATGTCAACTGTAAATGTTGTTGAATGAAATTAAACCTTTGTTCAAGTAAGCGCAAATATTCCAATCAAATTATTTTGTCTCTTTGAATAGGTTGCTTATTTGAAATGAACATATATTTTGTTGATTTCGCATAATTGTGTTTAATTTAACGAATAAAATGACCATAATTATTTTGTTGGTGCAACAAAAGTTTTTTTTCCGTGTGTCCGATTATGGATATTTTGAATCCGAGGTATGTATAAGTTCGAACATCAAACCGCTGTGATGTCTCAAGAGTTATAAAGAGGACCGTTTTTTGTGTCTGTTGAAAAATTTTACATGGCAGATTTCGACTTTTCAATTACAATACATGAAAGCGATTTTTTGTGCAAGAACTGGCCTTTTATTTCAGCGTCCTGACATGAGATGAAAGAGATACTGATTGAATTAGAGAATGAAAGCTGTTCTGGATCTCAGGATGGTCGACGTTCGCCTCAGAATGTAAGAGAATTTGTCTGATACTGTAATTAACATAATGTGCCGGAGTTGATTGAAATCTTCATCTGGAAAGGAATTTTCCTTCATAAACAGAAAGGCTTTCGAGAAGTTTTGTTCCTTTCATGTGGTTGAAAATTCAAAAAAGGCTAATTATTTATTTCTCTGGAAATAATGAAAGTGAATAAGTTGATGAACAGTTGGAGAAACAAGCTACATCTTTTGTTCGAAAGTTCAATATACCAAAATGAGATGTGAGAACATAAAAGCATGGAAAAAAACTTGCGTATTCGAAGAATCATTTCAACAGTTTTCGAAGATTTCCGCAATTATTCGAAATTTTTAGTTATTTCGAGAACTTAAGATTTTCGTTAATTTTTTCATCATTTTTCTTACGGTTGATGATCCAAAAATACTGAGAATAATCCTCTTCAGCAAATCTCGATCAGATTCGATGTGGTAATATTGATTTATTTCTCTACGCGACGTTTCGTATATGTTAACTGTTACCGTGAGAGACTGAAATTAGTGCATGTCGACAAACACTCGACAGCCAGTGTTGCCAACTCAGATTTCCAGAAGTCGCAAATTGGCCTCCTAAAAACATCAAAAAAACCATCAAACAGGGTGGAATTGAAAAAGAATGCGCCGCAGTCGCAATTTTTCAAAAATCTAGTGATTTTCTGGTGGTATTTACTTCAGTTCAGATCACTAGATAACACCAGATCGAAAAATCAGATCATATGAACAGTTCTCTTTCAACAGAAAACAAAACAAACAAAATAAATTATTCAATCAATGACATACTTATGTATATTATGTTACATATAAAACAAGAGAGAAAACACAACACTCGAGATCGTACAAAAACAGCCAAAATTGGACATAACCGTAATACCAAAGAAGGGAAGATTTGTATTTCGTGCAAGATAATTTATTCAAAATATTCGTAGCAGAGCGCTTTCGACTGTTGAGTCATCATCAGTGCGTACCTGTAAGTAAATAATATGCTTTTAGCAATTGGAAAGAAATTGTAATTGAAAATTCAAATTTTTTTTTTCCTCACTCAAACTGTTTGCAGTTGAAACTAGTTTTTTCCATGAGAACTTCTCTTGAGTATTACATTGTCAAAATTGAAATATTATATAATAC
Source organism: Phaedon cochleariae (assembly GCA_918026855.4). Taxonomy (NCBI): domain Eukaryota; kingdom Metazoa; phylum Arthropoda; class Insecta; order Coleoptera; family Chrysomelidae; genus Phaedon; species Phaedon cochleariae. The sequence goes on from OU896723.1 coordinate 8,914,716, forward strand.
AAGGGGCATTTCGGATGGGTCCTCAACCACCAGATTCCACAATTTAATTCAGAAAATCCACCAAAATAAACACCATCCACTAGATGCCATATTTTGTCACAAAACGAGAACTCAAACCACCATTTCTAGTGTTAAATCCACTAAGTTGGCATCGAACAGTCCGGAGAATACAAATATATATATATTAATCTATGGTAAAAGTCCATGATATCTCAAAGTGGAGTGAATAGATTCATAAACAAGACACACAAAGTCATCTCCACAAATTTATTGACTGAATTCAGTCAATAAATTTGTGGAGATGACTTTGTGTGTCTTGTTTATGAATATATATATTAGTTAGCGCAGTCTCCGTCGAACGTTTAATATTTCCAGATCAAAAGCGTGCCGCTGACAGCTGCACTAATTTGATTTACGGCGTCTTTACGGGGGACTACCAAACGTAAGTTGATATCGTCTGGTGAAAATTAGTGTACGAGGGGTAACGCAAACTGAAATAAGGAGTCTGTATTAATAGGAATATTTGATGTTCAGTTTCAAAAAATGAAGAAAACATATGGGTATACGATGTATGAATTGACATAAATCGAAACGATATTTCACGAATCACGTAACAAATGAAACATGAAAAATAGGCTAAATATTCAAAAACTTTCCAATATCCTCAACTTGGTGATACCCTTATCTTTATCTTTATTCATAGTTTCTTTGTTTCAATGTCACTGTTTATGAATTTTTATGTGAAATAACTCACGAAATAATCGAAGTTTGCATAATTAAAGTTCTACATTGATAAGGTCGGTATTGTTCGAATGATTAACACATACTTCACAAGAGTGCTGCAACAAAGTTTGTTTCAGAAGATAGCCTATTATATAAACCAACGCATTTCCTTCCGGACTCTCGATGTTCGCATACGTTCTCAACGGAGTGTAGATGGGAGTAGGCAAGAAAATAACATCACTGCAACACTTAGTGAATTCGGGAATCAAATTCAATAGGACTTCATTGACGTCATCTATACAATTTGTACCATCAGCAGTATCTGAATACTTCAAATCTAAATACTTTAGTGCACATATTTTGTTAAATGATCTGCTAAATTGTACAGGGGTAGGATTCCGAGCATTACCACTACAATTTCTAATTTGGCCGAAAAAATTTCCAATGCAGTCCTGATTGAGATTACGAGTAAATAAGTATTTGTTACTTTCACCACCTATTTTAATATCGATTTTAATACGAAATTGACCACAAAAACTCAAAATTTTTCCGAAGACACCGTGTACAATGCACTATTAAACGATGCGATGCAATTTTCTGTGCGACCAGTTACAACAGATGGCGGTCGGCATACTGCCTGCAGTATGCCCAGGTTGACGGGGCGGAGGAACGATGTTTTGAACTTCTGGGAGAGTACGCTGATATATTTGTATTCTTCCAACTGTGTCGACAGACACCGAATGTGTTGGCACAGTTAAAAGAATACAAATATATTTGTATTCTTTCAACTGTGGTATTGGTATGAGATCACACATTCACAGTTGCGTCTGAGGAGAATACTTGCCATGAATTCGAAAATGGTGGGGGGAATGCAGCGTTGCTAGTATCACATCTTCGTTCGAATCCGAATACTAGCGCCAAGAGACTTGAGGTAACAGAAACAATCAGGACAGTAAAGTGCGGGTACAGCGACTGAAATCTTTCTTCATACTACCACAGTTACTTCGTTTCGTGGCGTAGTTGACTGTGTGTTTGAATCTCACGTGGGCAACCCAGGCTCGATGCCTGCGGCGGTCGACTTTTTTCAATTCTATTTTTTCAAGTAATGTTCCGTAAAATATAATTTTTAGGAAACAGGTTCATTTAGGGCGATTAGGGCTAGATGGTTTGGAAAAAGTAGTGTAATTTTTCATGCAGGAGGGATATTTTCCTCTCTCCTTGAAGAACGTACTGTCATTTGAGGAAGAAATATCATATAGGCTAAATAAGGTTTGATGGTTCCAAAAAGTAGTGTCTTTTTTATGCAGGAGAAATATTTTTCTTTCTTCATGAAATGAGAACTGTGGAGGCATTCACTGTTGAGAGGAAGTTTTGACAACATTATTTTCGAGAGTACATGTTCTTTTCTGCCGAGTCTGATTGTGTTATATTAAACAATAGTCTCTTTTCACTTCCAAGTGTTCAATGCAATTGAAGAAGGTGAAACTCCACTGGGAGTTTTTTGTGACCTCAGTCGGGCCTTCGACTGTGTCAATCATACACAATTGCTGAACGAATTATATCAAATCGACGTTAGGGGAAAACCATGCAGGTCTCAGTCGTATTCGGAAGATCGAAACCTAAATATAAAAATCAAGTATGCTGATGAAAATACCAGATCTTCATATTTTTCGAATATTTTGCTTACCAATATTGAGTTTTCTCAAGGATCATTATTAGGTCCAATATTGCTTTCATTGTATATCAACGAATTACCATCAATTGTTAGAAAAGCATTCACATGCATGTATGTAGACGATACCACATTATCATTCACAAGTAGAAATGAGGCAGAAATCCAAGATAAAATGAACCCAACAACGTCTATCTTATGTTCTTGGTCGAGTGATAACTCTTTGTTTCTGAATCCCACAGAAACTACCAGTTTGATTTTTCACATTTCCCAAGATCATAACCTGCTGTATCGAAGCTAATGGTTGCTATCGATGATACCAAAGTCGAGACTTCAAAAAGTACTACATATTTTTAGGTATAACCATGAACAACAATATCTCTTTCAGTATTCACTGCAGAGAGCTGAGCCAATCAATGAATTCAAAATGTTACCAGATCAGGGTTCTCAGAAATTTTTTGGATAATTGAGGTCTGAAACGATATTACACTGGTCATATTCAGTCTAGATTATTATATAGAATAATGTTATGGGGGAACCCAACAGGAGTACAGGACGTATTTATTTCTCAAAATAGGATACTTAATAGATCAATTGCATGAGTATCATTTACATTCTCATGTCGTGGCCTTTTCACACTGGTTGGACTTCTCATTCTGGAACTCTTAGTTTATGTTCATAGGAATAGAAATTCTTTTACAAGCAACCGATTCTTTCACGAACATGATACGAGAACGAGGAATGATTTTCATATCCCTAATACACACCTCACACTTAGTATGAAATCACATAAAATTCTTTGAATGAGATTATATATCGTTCTTCTTGATGCCTTGAAAAATATCAATTCAGTTCAGTGCCTCAAGGAAATGTTATGTTAATTACTTTTAGAAATAAGCCCATACACAATAGCTGAGTTTTATGAATATCCTAAATGTTCTCAGAAGTGAGGTTAGATGTTTCTTTTCTCAAATATATGGTCTTGTATAGTATATAACGTGTGTATATATGATGAATCTGTGTTCCTGGTGTTTAGTGTATGATTTGTTATTTACTCAATTTCAATTAGTCTTAGGCTAACCTAACCTGTTCAAGCTATGATATTGAGCTCATTGGATGGATTAAATTTTCTATCTATCTCTATCTATCCAATTCATGAAAATTTAATTTTTTCTTTCCCAGACAGCACAAAATATTCTATGAGTATTCTGATAACGTTCAAATATACTTAGGTAGTTGATAACATTTTGCCATGGATAGAAAAATATAATTGACCTCACTAAAATTCCGATATTGACAAATCAAGAAAGCAAAGAAAAAGGAAAGATAAATAGGAATTCTCCCTCTTTTATTCGTTTGGAACTGTTTCCGATTCTCCAGGTACACTTTATGAAATAATTAGTTTGAATAAATAATTTTCCAGGACTAAACTAAAGATACCAGAGAACCGAGAAATATCAGCTCTGATTCCTGTAATCATCCAGACTGAAAATAGCAACCAGTATTCCAGGTTGAACCCAGGGTTTGTAATTAAAGCCTACACTTCCTTGGCTCCTTATTGATTTCAGGTCGATTCAATAACATTCATTCCTGGTTTATACTGTTGGTACCAAGGTAGATATACCTCCTTTGCCTCTCTCCACTGTTGCTACTTTGGGCCTCTGTACAAAAATGGCTTTGTGCGGAGCAGGTGGAGTAAACTACCTCATAAACAATCTGGCGCTTGAGACCGCCCTCCTCCACGTCAAATACTAGAGTAGTCTCTGTATGAACAAGCGCCGATGTAAGAGCCCCAGAAATAATGGCGGTTACAATATCATGCAGTTCGTATATTCAGATATCAAGAAGTTGTTGTAGAACTAATTGGAACCATGTGCCGGCATTTTTATTTCAGTATATGCAATCTCACCTAATATCACACTTTGGAGTAATGAATCCAAAACTCATGAATCTACAGTAGCTTCGTACCAATCGAATCAATTAGGTACTCACCTCCAATTTTTTTAATCTTGTAGTTCCAATGCGCCATGTCATGTTCAGTAAATTCCTATACATACTCAATTCACTCATCCTTGAATTGATTTCCTGGAATAGAACTAGGTTAGGTTTGAACGTGAGTGGGCCTATGTCAGGCCCTCCACGGCGGCCAATGCCCTATTGTGGCTCACCCTATGATTTTATTTTTCTCAGTATATCTAATATCTCGACGAAATTAGGGAGTACATTGGGAGAACAATTCACCAGGTTTTCTGGCCCTACTGTTGTATTGCCAAAGTTGAAAAACTGGTTCTGGCCGCTGCAGGGCATGTTCGTGAAATGTCCTTAGCCGTTTCATCCTCCTCCATTCATAGACGGCACTCTGCATCTTGTGCAAATCTGATTTTGTGCATGTGACGTTAGAGACTGCAGTGGCCAGTGAGAAAACCTACTAAAACTCTGAAATGTGTTTTACTAAGTTCTATAGGTTTGTCAGAGTCCTGTTTGCTTCTTGTGCAAGCAATGAATGCTCTGGAATGGGCTAGGCTCAGGATGTTATAACATTCTTGGCAGTGCTATATGCTCTACCGATTACCGGTTCTGGCCCAGTGAACAATGTTTCACCCCCACCACTTTTGCTAGGAAGTGCGCTATTTCGTTCCCTTCTAGGCCCGTGTGATCTGTTATCGAGACTAGGTTGACGTTACTGCGTTGTGTCAGTCGGTTTGAGGTTTCTCTGCAGTTCCATACTGCTCTGTATTCAAAGCAGTTTGATTGAAGCGTATACCTCTGCCTGAAATACTGTCACAACAAAAGAGTTGTGTTTCCTCTATGTCACGATATAATAGATGGTTAGCCCATCCATATCGATTTTTAAGGGGTTAATGCTTGGCTTAATATTTTGCGAGAGGTAATATTCAAATAGGCACTAATAGTTTAGGGATAACTGAAAGTATGAGAATATATTCAATCGTAACAATATTTATTGAAGCATGAAACATGATGGGTTGTGATGATAGATATGAATAAACAACAATGAATATAAAGACCTAATAACAACTTACATTATAATAACCATTACGACGAGCTCTTGTCAAGTCAAGAGTAGCCCCAGACCAGACTAACTTCGGAACCCTCATATCCAATATTTATATACATCATTTTATTAGATTTGCACGTTTCTCATGAGAGTTCCTTGGTCAGTTTTTATAGTTCAATGTCGATTGATGATTTGAATAATTTCATGTTTATAAAACCCTCATGGTTACAAATTACTAATATACTGAATGTTCTACTCGTGACAATACCGTAGCTAGTTCACACAAACAGAATAAAACTAGAAGAACAATGGCAAAACTTCAAACACCACACGACACTTAGCACAAAATTCATAGCGGCTAACAACATCACTCTCAGCAAGGTGTGGACGAACGTCAGCAAGCGATTTTTTGGATGACTCCGAATGGTCTCGAGCTCATCCAATACCTCGTACCAGAGATATTTGATTTTGTGAATGTAGTTGATCAAGCGGGACTGTTGGCAATGCCAATGATCTTTTCTCAAAAGTGTATACAGCCAAAAGAATCAAGATTTTATTACGAATACAACAACGATTTACAGATGAGAGCAAAGTATTTGGGAGAAAGGAAATTCCTTTGTTTTCATTAGTGTGGTAATGATGAGCATGCGTAGGTATAAACTTGCAGAAGCAGTCTAGGTCAATAACTTCGTAACGAATAGATAGAAATTTTTTTTTTACAAAAAAAACTAACATATTTTGGATCTCTCTATCAGCCCTATCATTCACTACATGACCTCTTCGGACACCCTGTATATTATCCGTTACTGATCTGGCCAATCTGCAAAGAGTCCATCGATCCGCGGATTGCGTTTCTGTTGATTTATATTGTACTTCCTGGAATATCTGGAAAATGATCAAATCTTTGAAGCTTATCATCTTTGATAAATGGATGAAGTAGATAGGTACTTGTGAATTTCAATAGAATCCAATCGATACGCTGGTTCACTCTCTCCACCAGCTTCTCAAAGAGAGATTACAAGCCATGGGGTTGCATTTGAAAAATACATGTTGAGAGTGGTCCAGCTACCCCTCGATATTGCTTCAAAATGTAGGTATTCAAATCAGAACGTAAGAAATCCCCACACCGTATATTCCTCAGGAGAAATGAACGTATTTTACTGGTGTTCAGTGCCGGTTTTAGCACTACCAGTGCTCTGGGCAAGATTTCTAATGCCCTATCTGCAATTCAATTCCATACGAAAAAAGTCAATGTGATGATATTGAAACAACATTTTATTCAAAAAGATACGATTTATCAAGAATAAAAAATTACAAAAGATTTGATTTCTGGTCTTATTATCGTACTCTTTCTTACATTAGGTTATCAAAGTGGATGTTTTCAGTATAATTCCATTTCCGATTGACAAAGTGGCCAAGTTTTTCAATCTAGATTGAGAAATTGTCGACTGCAGATAGTTTTTGATGAGCTGAAGCTTAGAAAAAATCCCCTTTCCCCAGGTAGTCAGTTATGTGAGTGTTGCTTAGTTGTGTGCACGTGTATACAGGGTGTTTCATAGGTAAAGGGAAATATTTCAATGGTACATAGGAGTCACCAAGGTGGTTCTGAAAATACCATATTTGATAGGTCTTAGAGTCTTCATAACGGAGATACAGGGCGATTTATCGATTTCGAATAATTATTCATTCGTCTATAAGTATTGAACTACCCAGTATATTTTTCTAAAATTTGGTATAGTTGAATTCATTCACCTATCGGGTGAAGTGAAAATCCAGGTTCGGCTTCAGGAAAAATTTACATTTATTCGAAATATTAAAATAACACACTGTATGTAATAATTGACAGAGTTCATCACAGGAGTCGTGAAGAGGAGGAAAAACTGAACTGAATTTGATGCTTTTCGTTTTGCCGCCATCAATTCTCATCTTAACAATCATAAACAGAAAACTAAAAGTATGTCAATTTGAAGAGTATTGAAATTATGAAACCACTTTCAATTATGATTATTTGATATATTCTCGTTAAATGATCGTTCGAAAGAACTTACTCAGTCTCACAGTCTTACACATAAAAGAGATACAGGGTGAATTATCGGTTCCGAATAATTATTCACTCGTCCATATAAGTATTAGACTACCCATCGCAGTAATATTTTTTCAAATTTGGTATTGAGCTTACTTGGGACGATGGATTGATTGACCTATCAGGCAGAATGGAAATACAGGTTCAGCTTCAGGAAAAGTCTCATAGTCTTTATAACAGAGATACAGGGTGAATTATCGAATTATAATTATGTGGTATTATTTCCATTCCGCCTGATAGATTAATGAATCCATCGTCTCAAGTAAGCTACATACCTACCAAATTTGAGAAAATGTTACTGAGTAGTTTGAGACTTATGGAGACGACTGTGAGACTTAGTGAGTTCTTTCGAGCGATTTTTTGACTGAAATATCACATAATCATAATTGACACTGGTTTCATAATCCCAATACTCTTCAAATTGAAATACTTTCAACTTTCTGTTTATGATTGTTACGATGAGAATTGGTGGCGGGAAAACAAAAAGCATCATACACAATTCAGTTTCTCCTCCTCTCCACAATTCTTTTGATGAACTGTGTTAATTATTGAATACAGTGTGTTATTTTAATATTTCGAATAAATGTGAATTTTTCCTGAAGCCGAACCTGGATTTTCACTCCGCCCGATAGGTGAATAAATTTAACGTCTCAAGTATAAGCTCCTTACCAAATTTGAGAAAAATATACTGGGTAGGTCAATACATATAGACGAATGAATAATTATTCGAAATCGATAAATCGCCCTGTATCTCCGTTATGAAGACTCTAAGACCTATCAAATATGGTATTTTCAGAATCACCTTGGTGACCCCTATCTACCATTTAAATATTTCCCTTTACCAATGAAACACCCTGTATACAAAGAATTGTACAAATCTTGTATTTCGTGCAAAATCGTTCATTCAAAATATCAAAGTCAAGCGCTTTCGGCTTGCCGAACTATTTCGCACGAAATACAAGATTTATACAATTATTCAGTAGTCAATGATGTTCGCCACAAATTAAGATTCAGGTCTATTTTTTTAATGTTATGTAAATTAGGTGTTCTAAATTTCTGAAGGTTATATGCCTCAGAGAACACCTTCCTTAGCAATGTGTTCCAGAGCCTTGCTGTTCGTTGGATAAACGAGTCTTTGGAAAGAAATGTTCTGCAGGTCTCCAAAGTGACCACGAATAAGGGGTGCGATATACCTCAACTCGACGGATTAATCTCGCGGAGACTGCCAAGGAAGGAACAATTGTTTTGATATTTCAGAAGAGCATCGTCCATAAAAATATTCATGAAGTAGAGCCAGATCGCCAACTTTTCTACGGTGTTCCAGAAAAGTGAGTGAGTTTGTGAGCGAGGCATCACCCACGAGACGAATTGCCCTTTTTTGGACAGAATCCAACAGTTTCAGAGTATGTTTGGGTGCTGCACTCCGAATATGGAAACAGCATTCTTCCATGAAATTCAAAACATAAGCAGGCTTATAACCACACTCTGATTAGACAAAACATATTTCAGGCTTAGGAGTTCATCACACAACATCATCTTTATCTGATTTGGAGACTACCGTTAATTTGAATTGGGAGATCACCACAGAGTTTGACAAGGTCGGGTATTTCCGTAATCTATTTCAAATTGTACAAATAATACCAAGATTTCGAGTAATCATCCAACTGAATTAATCGTTCATCAACAGAAATTGATGTAGTGTCCAAGAGAGAGTTGAAAATCCCAACCTAAATTTCTTTCTGGGAAAGTTATAGGCTCATCACGGACAGTTTTGCCATCCTAATGTTTTACAAATCGAAATATTCTTTGCATTTTATAACTTCAAATTAACTAGTTTCAACTTCAATACTATTCACTTTGATTCTACTCGTTTTTTATATTTGGTTTCCAATCTGACTTCAAAATTGTCGAAACTGTCATGTAAAATGTCAAAGTCAAATCAACATAATTATGATGCATCTCTGTGTCTTTCCTTTTGATGGCTTGCCTCGAATGAAGAGGGAGCTCTTCGGTAGATTTTTATTAATTCAATAAGCGTAGTTGAACTTACTGCTAGTTGAGTTCTTTTGGCTTTTCAGTCATTTGAGAATGTCTCAGTTATGTACTCATTATTCGAAAAAAAAAAGGAATGTACTTCATTCTCAACATATCGTCTCAGATTTGAGATCTTTGTAATTTCCAGGTTCTTCTTCCTCACTGTTGTGTGTGATGATGGCCATGGTGCCGAAACTAGTCACACATATATATATATTCATTTGATATCGAATTTCATGATCGACCGACTAGAAGTTTGATTCTCTTTCCCTTTTTGATCTTTCAAATTCGTAGCTGAAAAAACTTCTACGAACTGGCTGAAATCAACGTGTGTATGTCAGCGACTTTTTTGCGTTGATCAAACTTTTCATACAACGACATTTGGACATGAGTGTGTCAACTGGTAAGGCAGTCCCCATCACACGACCCCGTACAATACAAAATGTTATTCCTCCTTGATCAAGTTCCCACAGAAAACGCAGTAATTTTTCCGCAGATTCGCAATTTCCTTCTTGTTCGACATAAATTTCCTCTGGAAATCATTGTCTCCAGGTAAATTGTCCAGGTAGGTAGTCTACTCTTCGTATTCGTGAAATCGACGAAATATTCCATGATGCGCTG
>OU896723.1:8925364-8951358 GCA_918026855.4 Phaedon cochleariae
TTAGTTATATGTATACTGTTTCCACGAACTAATACACTATTGCATTGACTATTGACAAGTAGTCGATTTAGGATCAGTAAATGCAGTAATGTATAGGGTGGCCCATTCGAAAATCTAGACTCACTTCTCTGAATCGAAGAAGTTTTTTCATTTTTTGAACTCACGTTTTGATCAATCAATCAATCAATCAATCATGCTTTATTGTCCAAGAAGTAATTCTTATTGACAAAGTAAGTGTAATTTTATAAAGTCAGAAATATTAAAAATATAAAATTATATGAAATATAATGAAAAATCATTAAAGAGTTAAAACATGTGTACCCAAACGAATATAAATATAAATATAAAAATGAATGAAACATTACAGAAAATATATCAAACATTACAGATAAATAAATAAATAACGCAATCCAGATAAGTAAGCAACGGAAGTACTAAGCTTTAAAATTCATCAGTGTAATATTCCTTCAAGTCATAGTAGGCTTTCTGCAGAAATACCTCTTTAACTGATTTCCTGAACTTTTACAAATTTGTTATTTTTCTAGGAGGTGGTTATATATTTTCTTGCTCTCATATATCAAAGAAAATTTTGTAATTGCTAATTTTGGTATTGGCAGGGGTAGATCCCGACTTCCGCTTGTATGGTATCGTCTGTCATTATTTACTGCTGTATTCGAATACTTTTTGTGTATTAGACACACGGTTTCCAAAAGGAACATACAAGGTGAAGTTAGAATTTTCTGTCTGATGAAAAGTGGTTTGCAGTGATCTTGTGATTTTGCCTTACAAATGTACCTGACAGCCCTTTTTGCAAAACGAATACTGAATTTAGTAGTTGCTGACTACATAAGCCCCAAAAGGCAATTCCATATCTCAAATGGGCCTCGATCAAGGAAAAGTACACAATTCTGGCAGAGGATTGATTGAGTTCATTTGAAACAACTCGAACTGCATAACAGCCAGATGCTATTTTTTTGCATAAGTTTTCTACATGCTTATCAAATTTTAATTTTTCATCTAAAAACCTAGAACCCCTAAAAACTTTGTGTGCGTTTTGTTCACAATAGCGTGATTTTCTATAAGTAAGTCGTCGGAACTGAACTTGAAGCAGACTATGTTTGTTTTATTTGTGTTGAAACATAAGCAGTTTGAATCACACCACTGCTTAATTTTATAGAGATCAAAAGTTATGTTTTCTCTGAGATTATCTTCATTTGTCCCACGCCAAAGGATGGGGGTATCGTCTGCCAAAAATGTGAACTTCCCTTTGATGTCAACGGTTACCAGATCATTCAGATAAAGCAGAAAAAGAATAGGACCCAAAACCGAGCCTTGTGGTACACCTGTTGTGTTATTCTCCATGTGCGATTTATTTCCTTGGAGTTTTACTACTTGTTTCCTATCTGTTAGATAGCTGGAAGATTTTCCATTACGGTTCTGAATTTCTTGGGCTCGACCTTTTCGTGTACCAAATATTCCAAAATATCATTATCATATTATCATATTTTCATCATCAGCTATTCAAGTGGTTGTCACAGCTGATATCTATTAGAATTATTTCTCAAAACTATTTTCCTGTGATGACATCAATACAATGATGTAACGACCTTCTTGAAACATAAGAGGCATAGTGTTTTCCAATGTATTTACACTTCGTAATCATTGTAGTATTCCTGATGATGGAAATAAACATTTCCAAAAGCTTGGGTAAACTTTGAAGAGTATTCCTTTCACACTGCTGCTACACTGAAAGATTCATAACTGTTCGTTCGTTCCAAACTCAAGAACCGTTGTCCTCAACTCAATAACCTTCCGCTCGTTGAGAATCAATTGAATACTTGTAGAATTGATTATTTATTATACAGATAGGACTAGTACAAGGTTTTAGCTTCAGCGGAGGGAGACAAAAAAAAACCGTGAGCAAAATATCTAATATTTTTCTGTTTATAATACACTGTTTCTTTCTGTAACAGGAGAAAGAACGAACCAATATAGAGAAGATATTAATTACATTATATTGAAATCAGAAAATTATCGACGTTAAATTTTAAGTTTTCAACAGGAATGATACTTGCGTTGCAGATATCTCCATCATTCTTTTGGAGTAATCAAAATATCTGTCAGTCCCATTCTATGGATAGGTTTTGAAAAATTGCAAATTTAGTGACTGTTTAGTTTTTGAGTAACCACGGAGTCGAATGGAAGGTGAAAGGTTTCGCAGTACTTTCTCAGAGACGAAGTTATTGGCTTATTTTTTGGAACTATAGAACAACAAAATTCATCAACAGTATTTAAATATGTGATATATCCCGGAAAAATGTATTTTTCTCTTGTGGGAAAAAAGTAATTTATGAAAAGTGACATTTTATAACCTGTCATTAGAGATGGAATTTCAAACTTTTTTTCCATCACATAAAAAAATAGTACATTATACATCAAGGGACAGAAATGCAAGATTTTTTCAAGGTGCGATTTGTAGCTCGAGGCCGAAGTCCGAGATATACAAAGCACCGAGGGAAAAATAGCATTCTGTGCTGAGGTGTATATACTATATTTTACGCTAGCGAAAACACAAAAATCAAGAAAGAAAGAATATTTGGTTAAAGTATTTTGTCCTAATGAGTAGTAGTATAGTTTGTGGAATTCGTAACATGACAACATGCACCTTGTTGACAACCCATGGTGATAGCAAATATCAATTTGAAATTGAAATTTATGAAAACAGCTTTGGAAATGGTTAACGATTATGGAACAAGAAATCGAGGGAAAACCCCAAGAAACTATTGATACTGCTTCTGCAGTGATTCTCAACTTGCTACCAGTGAGATCTAGGTATCTGTATCATGCAGCTTATACTCGCTTCAGATGAGGGTGTTCCGAAAAAAAGGCGCAGAGCTATGCGGAGACTTTAAAGTTGGTATAAACTTCACAGCGAGAAAATAAGTCACATTATCTACCTAGAGAATGATACGAGACTTCTGCCCCTCCTTTGTTACCAGAGAAACTTACTTCCACTCCCGTCGACGTAAAAAATATGTTTCCTTATGGAATAGCATACCAAGATATCTTACCTTCATGAATATACCTGCGAAAAAGTCGATCACTTTTCTAACGAGACGTGGCAACGTTCTCATGATTTCAGTTTTCACAATTCCTGGGTGCACTGAGAAAACACTGACCCCGGAATTCCTCAAAACAGATGCTAATTTGATGGTGAACAACAAATTACCCAATTTGCTATTGCTGTAGATCAGTAATTTAGACCAATGGTTCAAATGTTCTGGTTCCAGTCTCGCCCATTTAGCTGCTAGTGACGAAACATTAACTATTCGGCTTGGACGGGTCTTTTTCAGTAAATCTGCAAATTGATAAACAGGGTGACTGGAGTTCGAGCTTCCTCATTAGGATTTCGTGAACAGTAGAGATATGTTTATGCTTGTACGAATTCCGCAAAATGTATGCGAATCGTAGAATATGAAAATTGCATCAGAATTTGATGTTCATGGTCATGCGGCAAAATAAGCAGTCCGTATAAAGCGACTCCTAGTCTGAGTTATTGAAGCCAGATGCTGTACCCAGTATATTTTCATTTCCTAAGCATTTGTTACCAAAAATGCTGATCTTACAGGAAAATAAAAAAACTCATAGGTACCTAGAATAATAGAGGAAAAATGAATAAAAAACTAGCTAAAAATTCATTTTCAGGATGCATATGGACATTCATAGCTTGGGTCGTAAGGAAGATGTCTGACGGTTCAGTAATATCGAAGGAGAACACACTATTGACTCACCTGATATATGATCCTTTCCATGATCAGATATAAGAAGTTGAGAGAGAAAAATATATTTTGGCACATATACAAACTGAGATATTGCGTAAAACCCGTACCTACCTATCGGCCTGATGAACCTCAACGCTCTGTAACTTCCTCTTAACCATATGTACTCATGAGGGTAGGTGAAAACTGGTATGATTTCAATATTCCTAGAAGACATTTCCTTCACTTTCCCGAAAAAAATTTGATCTTCAAGATGTTAATGATGTAACAATAAAATGTAGTGTTTTGGGTCAGGGAATTGTTTATGAAGGCAATAATCTGTTTTGATACCTGATCTTGCAAATAGTTGATCAATCACCATCACATACCTATCTACTATGTTATATGCCTCGATTTCATAAGCGCTAGAGCCCGTGAGCTTCAACTTACGGAGTTCCCTGGCTGGAACAAAATGGTAAATTCTTCTTAGCTGGATTTTTTTTTATCGCTTGGAGCGCACGAAAGGGAATCCCTACAATGTTCAGAGCACATCGTGCGTTCCTAGGGAGGATAGGGACAGGAGGTAGGTATTGGAATTTTTTTTGAACTCTTGGAGATTATATGTTGTTGGGAACACTTCTACAGGCAATGAATTCCAGAGCCTAGCCGTTTTATAGATGAAGGAATCTTGATGAAGTGCTGTTCGACATCTTTCCAGGTTGACAACGAAAGGATGTGCTGACTGGGCTTGTCTAGTTCGTCTGATTGGTATTGCTAGTGATGGGATGATAGCAGAGATTTCCGAAGAACATTTCCCGTGGAAGTATCGATAGAAAAGTGAAAGGTCGCCGACCTTTCTACGGTGTTCCAATGATGTCAAAGAGTGAGTGAGTGTGGCGTCACCCACCAGGCGAATGGCTCTTCTCTGGATGGAATCTAAGAGCATCAGCGTATGTTTCGATGCTGAACCCCATAATTATGTGGGAGCAGTATTCTAGAACAGGCCGTATCTGCGCTTTGTAGATCATGAGGAGCTGTTGAGGTGTAAAGTAGCTTTTCGCACGGAACAAGAATCCGAGTTTTTGTAAAGCAGCTTTTGCGATGGATCTGACATGATTATCGCATGAAAGAGTGTTGCTGATGGTAATACCGAGCATAGATATGGTGGGCTTGGTGGGGATGGTGGAGCCAGACATAACAATATCGGGCATACTGAGTTCCGCCTTTCTAGAGAAAATGAAGGCTTGAGTTTTGGTGGCGTTGAATTCAACTAGGTTGTTGGTTGCCCAGGCTGTGATTTCATCAAGATCTTCATTGACAGCATTGACCTGCCTGCGCCGTGAGTTTTTAGTTTCCTGGGAAGAAATGGGAATTCTGGAAGAGAACGCAGTATGGAGGGTACTATCATCTGCAAAGCTGTGGATGGGGCAAGTTGTTACTCCCAACAGATCATTGATATGAAGCAGGAATAAAGTTGGTGCCAAAATTGATCCTTGTGGAACGCCGGAATTGATGCCAATGGTATCAGACGATACACAGTTCACCACCACGTGAAGCGATCTGCCTGAAAGAAAACTCGATAAGAGATGGCATAGCTGAGGTGGTAAGCCGTATGATGGTAGTTTGTGGAGGAGTCCTTCATGCCAAACACGGTCGAATGCTTTCGATATGTCCAACGCGACAGCTAGAGATTCTCCGTGTTTTTCTAATGAAGCTTGCCATAAATGGGTCACGTAGGCAAGTAGATCTCTAGTAGATTTCCGGTGGCGAAAGCCGTATTGTCTATCATTGATGATTCCTGAGCTCTCTAGATATTTGATGAGCTCAATATTGATGGCTTTCTCCATCACTTTGGAGATCACTGATAACAGGGCAATGGGCCTGTAGTTATTGGGCAGGTTCTTGTTCCCTTTTTCAGGGATTGGTTGGACTCTAGCTGTCTTCCAACATGATGGAAAAATACCCGACCTGTACGAGACGGTAAACAACTTGCAGATAATCGGTGTTAACTCTGGTGCACATTTTTTGAGGATAATGAGTGGAATTCCATCAGGACCGTTAGCCTTATTCGTTTTGAGACCAAGCAAAATTCGTCTGATAGTGCGTTGACGGAAGACGATTTCGGGCATTCGACTCTCAACGGGTGGAATGTCTGGCGGCACTTTTCCTTGGGAATCTGAAGAAAAGTTTCCTGCCAACATCTCTGCAAAAA
This sequence comes from Phaedon cochleariae, assembly GCA_918026855.4. Lineage (NCBI taxonomy): Eukaryota > Metazoa > Arthropoda > Insecta > Coleoptera > Chrysomelidae > Phaedon > Phaedon cochleariae. The sequence continues at coordinate 8,931,335 of OU896723.1, forward strand.
TATTCGCTTCCTCCTGCGATGTTGTTGCTAATGTGCCGTCGGATTTGGACAGTGGTGGAAATGAACTATTGGTAAAATTTCTTCCGACCGCTTCAGCAAGGGACCGAAACGAACGGGAGCCATTGGGACAATCTATGAGTTTCGATCTTATCTTGGCATTGTATGTTTCTTTAGAAGCATCTATTGTTTAACTGCAGTTATTCCTGGAATCAACGTATTCTGCTCTGTTCGCGAGGTTAGGGTTTTTGCGCCAGCGATGGTAGGCTGTTTGTTCCAAGGCAACAGTTCTAGAACAGTTTTTGTTGAACCAGGGTTTCGAAGGTGATGATCTTTTCGAAAAATGCGGTATGTAAGTGTCCATTCCGAGCTTGATGATCTCGGATATTTCCGCAGCACACTGTGAGGGGTCCTCAGAGTCAAAGCATACTCTATGCCAAGGAAACTCGGAGAAAACATGCGGAGACCGTCCCAGTCTCCTGAATTGTAATGCCATATGAGACGTGGAGGTGCCGGAGCAGTTGATGGAATGAAAAATGGGCAGGTTGTGCAGATGAGTGTGTGGTCAGAATTGCCAAGTGGAGCTCGTACTTCTATGGTGTAGGGTGCTGAATATAATAAAATACTAAAATAATACTCTCGGCAACCGCTCAAAGAAGTAATGAAAGGCATCAAAATTTCCTGGAAGGAGGTTGCCGAGAAATCTTTAAGGCCTCTTCGTGTTGGCTAAGCCACGTCATGGTTATGTTTATCGAAGTAGGCAAAAATCAAGGAATTGTGAAGCAGGAAAGGATTGAAGTGCGTTCGCACCAGAGGTTAATTTCATCAATCCTCTGCCTGTGACAATTTCACTCTCCAAAACCCTTATATACAAGGTGTTTCCGTAATCGAGGTAATGAATGAAATAACATTTTCTATGAGACAAAATAAGACAGAAAATAGAAATCTAATTGGAGACAATTCTGAAAAACATGCGTATCCACCTAACTACAACTTCCAACTATCATACATTGCATTTATTGCCTCAATTCAGGAAACACCCTGTATACAAGAAAATGTCTATTGGATGATTTACCTAAGAGCAGCAGAGTTAATAGAACTGGACCGAAATAATTGACTTGCATCAATATCTGTAACCCATCTTCAGTTAATACATTTGGTAGGTCACCAACACCAGCATTATTGACCAAAATATCCAGACGTTTCTCGGTTTTTATCGTCTCTTTCGCAAATTCTCTCACTGATTCCAACGATGCGAAATCGATCAATCGTACTACTACATTTTGGTTTTGTGTTGCCTGAATGATTTTTTCTCTTGCGACTTCAGCTTTTTGTTCGTCTCTACATGCTAGAATCACTCGTGCTCCTCTTCGGGCAAAATCCAAAGCTGTTTCGTAACCTATTCCTGGAAACATGTGGTCGAATTATGGAAAATGATTAGTCAAATGAATCGTGGAGGCAATAATAGACCTCTTACCAATGCATTCATCATTACCAAGTTGGTGGATGATAATAAAACAACAGTTTTTAACACAAGAAACGGACTAAAGTAATAAATTCAATCATTTTCAACACTCTCTTATTAGCTCCTTCTGTTCGTATGTATGTATGTATGTATAGGTGTATGTATATGTGTATGTATGTATGTATAGGTGTATGTATATGTGTATGTATGTATGTATGTATGTATATATGTTACCGACTCCTTTGAACTCGATTTTGACCAACTTTGAAGGGATCGATTCATATTTAATTTGGCATCTGTACTCAATTCGGGTGACAATGCATCATGAAATTCTTGTTCGACGAAAAAACGAAATGGCGGCTCCAAAATGGCGGACGAGTTTTGTTCCCTGTCGTCAAACTTTTGGAAATTCGAGATAGCAGATCCAATATGGCAAACGAGTTTTTTCATAAAGATCCGAATCTATTCAAAATTTGTATTTGCGGGTTTTCGATCAAGATCAGAGATAATGATTTCCATGTAGATATTTTGAATTTGAAGATGGCGGATCCTATATGGAAGTATTTCAATTCTTGATACCTCGCATCGAACCTATATCACCAAGTAAACCACCAAGTACCTACTCTTGTTCGATGCTACTCGATATTAAATTTGACCTTAGCACGTTGCCACGAACGTTTTTATACTTTTTTTGTAGTCAAGGCAAATAAGGTTTCAATAATGAGTATGATGCAGATATTTTTTTACATCTGACGCAACACATTTCAAGGTATTTTCTATTCATATATTGTAGGTAGTTATGTACCTATTATCACTAACTCCACAAATTTTTAATTAATTCCATGAGTTCCTGAAATGTGCTGTCTCGGAAAAGCTCACTCATTAGTATATTCATTTTTCCATCGCTTATAGGTACCTGGTGGCCCATTTAAGACCATCCACCCTCGATATCTCCCAGAATTATTATTTCACAAAGAAATAACGAAACAGGTTGATTTTTATATGGAGGGAGACACCTTTTGACGCAACATGAATAATCCATACTTCAACCCTCTTCTCCCCAGACCAAACCCCTCAATAATTTGAAATAAGGGTCGTGTTTTCATCATTGCGAAATTTATTCAATTCCAGAACTAGCAGTGTGAAGTTTTCTGAATTCCAGCTAGTCGTTTTTGAGATATCAGAGTTCAAAAGGTATGTTTTCCAATTGCGAGTAATTGAATATACGGAATGAATTATTGAATGGTTATCCATTCATTGACTTCCAGACAGTGGTAGAATCTATTTGTGAATTCTTTTTGTACATTTGACATGTTTCTCTAGTTATTTCCTGGTCAACCCTGATTCTTCCCAACTTATCGTCCAGATCATAGTGAATTCCGTTTAACAAATAACCGATTTCGGATGACCTCAAAGAAAAAATCATTGGGTGCCATGTCCGGCGAGCGTGCTGGACATTCTATTGTTGGAAATGAATATCATTTGCCAATAGATTTCGATAACCATCATCATAGAATTCCGTAGATGACCAATAAAATGGACAGCACGTCTGCTGGACTTGGCACCCGATGATTTCTTTCTATGGGGTGATTCAAAATGGGTAATTTATAAAACAAAACCTATATACTGACCTCGATGATTTGGAGAGAAGAATAAGAACTGAATGCCAGGTAATATGAAGAGAAACATTCTCAAACGTACAAGGGGAATTTTCAAATAGACTCTACCACTGTCTATCTGTGATAACCTGTTCAATAATATATTATTCACAATCATTCAGTCACAATTTGGAAACAAACCATTCTTACTCGAATATCTCGAGAACCACTTGTTTGAATTCAAGAAACCTTTCACTGCTAGTTTCATAATTGAATAACCTTTGCAATTGTGTACAACACGACCCTCATTCTCTATTCAATTTATTGAAGAGGTTGCTCTGGGGGGTAGAGGGTTCGAGTATGGATTGTTTATTTCGCATCAAAAGGTGTCCCACTCCATATAAAAATCGACTGTTTCGTCAATTTTTTGTAAAATGATAATTCTGAGAGATATCGAGGGTGATGGATATTCTTGAATGGACCACCCGGTATATTCTGAATATAGCACCAAACCACAACAAAACGCAGTACTCCGCCAAACACGAGACACAAACCCCACTCTATCATTTTGTTATATCAAATAACGAATTTTATTCAAAACATAAATATTTCCTGTAGGAATAATCTTGACTTCTTGAAATGCTGAGAGCGACATCGACAATTGACGGTCATTACTTGTTGGAAATTCATGGCAAATGTGAAAACTTCACAAACGATAAGATTTCCATGAAATTCTGTGTGTTCAAGAATTTTGTGGAAATCTTTCCGTTTGTGATGTTTTTACATGAAAGATAAATTCTCGAATCAATACAGGTAATACGTACATTTCAAGATGTCCCTGTTGAATCAGAGGAATTGGATTTCTCATTTTGAGCGATAAACACTCTCTCCAAGATTTTCAAGTGCCCTGTTAGGAACTAATTGACATTTGCTCAAATAAATACAAGTAAAACGTGAATTTCAATAACATGTCACTGTTGAATCAGAAAAAATGGATTTCTCATTTTGAGCAATATCCATTCTCTTAAAGATTTTTCAAGTGTCTTGTTAGGAAAAAGTTGAGATCTTTCAAAGAAAATGCAAGCCCTGCATTGGAACAAGATATTTTAACTCAGATCAAGTTGTTTATACTATTATATGTAGAATCACAAGTGATATCATGTTGCCAGAAATATTCGGCCATTGTTACGACAGCTTGCTGCTTAATAATTTCGCCGAATGGCAGTGTTTACAAGAACTTTCGAGAGGAATTAAAGCAAGCTGAAATATGACAATCGACGGATATTTCCAGGAAAAATTGTATCACGGAATGTATTCGTATGAGTATTCCATGATTGAGACAATAAGCGAGCGACTCGCGAGAGTTGGGCACACTGCATCCATCATTCTGGCTTCCAACATAATTTATGTCTCAAACTTCCAAAATCTTATCGCTGAAAAACGAGGAAGGTAGGTCACGTGTGGGTCAATTCGGCTTCAATATTTGAAGAGCAAGTCCGATGAAATTTAGTGAACAAAAAATATCGCTGCAATACAGAAGAGAACATGTCATTTCTCACCTCGAAATGAAATCCACCGATCTTATGTTTCAAACTGATTTCAGACAAGTTATTTGGGTTTCTGTTGAATCATCAAGGAAATATTTTCCTTGATATAGGAGATTGGGTTCTTTCAATCGAATATGGAGTTCTCGACTTGAAGAAGTAAACTCTTCACCAAAGATAATATTTTCAAACAAGAGCACTATCTTTTTTTGACATCCACTTTCCACTGTGCAGGACTATCCCCAGCCGATTCTCTGAAAGTTCAGAATACTCAATTCGTAAATTGAATATCTGAAGAATTCCATGCTCTGGCTGGAAATAGAACCCACGACCTAGCGCTCATCCACTGCTCCAATCCCGTCGACATTATTATGTTTTATTTGCTCTTGGTTTCAAGTTTATCACATCGATGCTCCAGAATAATAATGACGCAAATGCAAAATAGTAAATTTTTCAGAAGAAGGAAAAAACGAATTCTCGATTTCCAAATAGGCGATTCCATGTATGAATTTGAACCTTCGGAGTATACCGTCATAGTTCAATGTAGTATGTAGAGATGATATTTTGATATTTGATATGGATATTTGAGATAATGTCTTCATGCATGCTGGAACAATAAACATCTCAGTTAATTGTGTCAACACTTTTGATGATTTCCTTGGTTTTGAACATGAAAACAGACGGAGGATCTCATTGATTCCAACTTCAGATGATATTTTCTGTTCACTCATGAGCAATGGACAAAACTGGAATCCTCTCAAATTCATTGGACAAAGATGTAGAGTTTTTTTCGAATCATGAGCTCAAAGGGAAATAATTCCAATCGGATGAATTGAACTGAATTGAACTAATAATTATAACTGAAACTTTGTCTGAATTTTTGAACATCTATAAACAACCCTCAGATGATTACCCAACTGAAAGGAAAAATAGGAACTGAAAAATAATAGTCAACTGTTTGATCAAGATAACCCTGAGTTCGAAATTCTGAATGAGAAATTGAACATTATTTTGTAATTCTAATTTAATATTTGTATCAACCAGAAATTTACAACGCTTTGATATAAGAGATTCAAGTTTGAGGGTAAGTGTACAATCTCAGAACGTCTTCTTCTCTTGACGGCTCTGAGCTTACATACGAAAACAGGTTTTCATTTCACAAATCTTTGTGCCTAATGCTCAATTGCAGCAAAAGAAACTGGAAATGTTTTATCTGCATGTCTAATTTACAGTTGCAATTGTGAATTAGGAGATATAAAATACTAATAAGTGATCTATGAATTATGCAAATATTGTGAAAAAAGATGTTTTAGGATACTAGTTCCAAGCCGTCGTATTTTCGGCTCGAGAGATACCTCTGAAATCAATTGGGAATGTCAATATCCTAATCTTCTCCATCGATATTATGAATCAGTTTGGAAATTTGATGTGAAGATTTGAACACAATTTTTTTATTAATCTACAAGGATGACCGATTACTATGAAAAAGTTACAATTTCATTCATAATTTGTTTTATTGTTATTTTCATGTCGTATTATTAACAGATGGAAGATTGAGATGTTTCAGTTAATTAGTTCCAAAGAGCAGTTGGGTCATTCAGAATCTAAATAATCCGATGTGATATAGACTGAAAGTGCAATTACGATTAGAACCAGATAGTATTTCCGAGCAGGAAATGACGCATGGGATAGTTATATCACTATTCTTTTTTATAGAAAAATGAAAAATGACTCGAAATACAATTAGGTCAAGATACATTCACGGCGTTTTTGTACTGGGAAACAATGAAACTTTTTATAAACAACTTCTCACAAGTAACCGTTGAGACAGTTTAAATAAAATTAAATACCGACGTAACTTATATGAAGCGGCCAAATATTACACTGAAATCATGGCATTATTTAACCATACAGATTCAGCTTCTCTCTATCTTCTGGTGGGTATAAGTCACTTTCCAAAAATGTTGCAGTCACGTTATTGTTATTCTGGAACGGTGACATGACGGTAGTATGTCCGGAATAATTTTTGACGTTTACGATATGAATATTATCAATGTTTATTTTCCTGTTCAGATCTTTTGCTGGATGATGATATATTACTGCGATTTTCAATTCAAGAAACTGCAGGATATTCGTTATGCCGAGATGTTTCTTGCTCGACGCGTTCCAGCATTTAAAACAATTTTGAGGATTTTGCAAAGAATGTGTGAAAAATAATGTTTTGAAATGAAGAAGAAAGATGGTTTCCTGCTAAGAAATGCGACCCCTCCTGAAATATTATGAATGATGAATTTTTTCAGATGAGTATTTATCAAAGAATTTTCATCAATTCATTTCAACTTCTTCTCAGTTGGGCCATTTATTAATGCGGGATTCTTCGAATTTAAAATATATCCTATTTATTTCCTACTTCTTTTGAGTTCAGCACTCTATATCTCTCCATTTTTCCAAACTACTCTTTATTTCCTACTCACTTCTTATTAGTTTGGCCATCTATAGTTCTCCAATCTACTATTAATTACAATACCTGATACCCGACAAACGTTGTATTGCTGTATACGTGTTTCATCAGTATTTCAAACTACAATTTTAATTTTCTACTTCTTTTCAGTTCGACAATCTATCTCGCTTTTGAAACCGTACTCACTATCAATTTTCCACTTTCATTCATGTCGGCCTCGAGTTTGGCTATCTATTTTTTTTATCGCTTGGTGCGCACGAAAGTAAATACCTATAATGTTCAAAGAACATCGTGTTCCATCATTGTTTCCCTGAGTAGGTACTTTTTATTGCAACGCTCTTTTGCCATATTGGATTCGCCAACTTGGATTTACCAATTTTGAAGAATTACATCATAATCTCCAACCCCGAAACACCACAGATACAAATGTTGAATAGAGTCAGATCATAATCACAAAACCCGTGCGCCAAATTGGATCCTCCATCTCAAATTTCCAAATTTTCATGAAAAATTCATAATCGTTGACCCCAAGAACCCCCAGATATAAATTTTGAATGGAATCGGATCATAGTTACAAAACTCGTCCACCATATTGGACCTGCCATCTTGGTTTCCCAAATTTTAGATGAACGAATCATCATTCCGACTCCGAAAACCTTCAGATACCAATTTTGAATGGAATCTGATCATAATGAAAAACTCGTCTGACATAATTATCAGATTCGCCATTATGAATTTCCCAATTTTGACGAAGGAATCCTAATCTTCGATCTCGAAAACACCCCGTTACCTATTTCGATAAAATCTGATCATGATTACGCAAGTCGTCTGCCATATTGGATCAGCCATCTTGAGACCCCAAAACCCCCAGATACCAATTCTGAATAGAATCGTATCATTATTTCAAAACACCTCCGCCATATTGGATTCTTCACCTCAAATTCCAAAATATTGACAAAAGAATCATAATCTCCGACACCAAAACTGCCAGATACAAATCATGAATGGAATCTGATCATGAGTGAAAAAATCCATTATCTTCACGATATATTTATAATCTCCGACTACGTAAACCTCTAGATTCCAATTTCGAATAAAATTGGTCCATAACTAGAACACTCGTCAGCCATATTTGATGCACCATTTTGAATTTCACAATTTTGACAAATGAGTCAGAATATTCAGCCCCTGAAACACCCAAATACCAATTTTGAATATAATCAAACCATAATTTGAAAACTCGTTCGCCATTTTGGATCTGCCATAATAAATTCCCTATTCTTGACGAATAAATCATAATCTTCGACTCTCAAAATCCCCAGATACCAATTTTGAATAAAATTGGATCACAAAAGTCGTCCGCTATATTGGGTCCGTCATCTTGAATTTTGGGAAAAAATCGATTACGACCGATTTTCATAATCTACCGAATACGCACAAATTTTTTTATACGAATCGGTCGAGCCGTTTCGGAGGAGTTTGGCTACTAACACAGTGACTGGGACAGAAGAATTCCAAAGGATATACAGGGTGAGAAATGAGGTACTTCACATGCTCCTATCACGCGAAGAGGTTCCTGAGGAGAATACCTAATAATCATCAGAAAGTGTATTCTTCTCTTGTTTACCAATATATAGAGAGGATTATGAGATTTGGTAAAAACATCTTATGGTCATACCTTTTCAACTGCTCCATCGATTCGTCAGATTTTTTCATGGAATATTCCTCCAATAAACCCCAATCCACTGTCATTTCCAGAATCGGGAAAATCCAGGACCATTTTTGAAAATTTTTGATAGTTTAGTTCTTATCAAGAAATTCATCCTGTATATGGTTTTTGAAAACTGTGACAGGTAATTTTCAAAGCACACAAACAAGCATGAAGAATAAAATACTAAAAATTCTCGTCACACCTTCATAGGATTTTTCAAAAAACGATTAACTATAAGCGAAAACGGAAGTACAACAACAAATTCATTCATTTGAAAATAATTGCTCATTGCATAAATTTCACAAATGAAAGTAAGACTCACATTCTCAATGCTTCAGCCTTCAGCCCAATGGAAATCAAGATGTTTTTTTTTATTTTCAGGCCTGGATTCCATCATTTCATTTTTTGTGGAGGGTAATAATCACCCTGTAGTTCTTTTTCAAATCAGTGGATAGGGTATCTGTTCATTTCTATTCGAGTAAATAAAAATCCTACAAATTGCGCAAAATAAGTCTCTACGTACTATCGCCATGTATAGATCCATAATTCAATTTATTTATATTTCTCAATTCTGAATTGATTTAGAATTATTTATGTATATCCATGTATATTTTGTATATTCATGTTCGTTTCTATGAGTATATTTTCTACTACTTTTTATGTATCCATGTATATTTTTGTATTTTATCTATATTCGTTTAACGAAACAAGTACATTTTGTACTTATCGTTTTTTTTCGAACTTTTGCTTTTTTATTTGTACATTTTTATATGTTTGGAAAATTCATGTTGCTTGAATAAAGTTTTATATAATTTTATTTAATGGTCATCGATTCTAATGAATCAAGATAGTCGAACAGAAAATTGAGGTTTATTCACAATTATTTTTCATAAGCTATACTGACAAAAGGCGGATGATAATTCTAGGAATAAAATAAAATCGAATTGATGAAACTGTGAGTTGAGATCATGAAATTATTCATGGCGATGGCCATCAACATTTTTACAGATATTCCATCCACTGATTCGAAAAAGATCTACGGGGTGTTTAGCATCCTTCACAAAAAAATGAATTACTAAATCCAGGCCTAAAAATGAAAAAATATGTCGATTTCCACACAAAATGTATGTTGTATATTACTTTTATTCGTAAAATTTATAGGCTGCGGAGTGATAATTTCCGAATAATAGTTATTTATGTATCAAGGGCGTAAAGTAGGCGTTTATGGCCTGTGGCGTGAATAATGGTGCTAGACGAGGGCAATTACACGCTGAAGGCCATAAACGCATTTCACGCACGAGATACATACAAAATTTTATGCACTAGTGTTTTATTCTCTGACTCAAAAGTAATGACTATAGATTTCGGTAAACTAATATTCCCAGAATTTGATTTGTAACTTATAAATTCAGTAATCAAGAGAAGCGTAATGTTCATGGATGATTTACATATGAAAATTATCGTACGAATATTGCAATTATCGTAATAGTAAAACTCTCTCAGCTCTATAAGAGATTCATCCTCCATAATTTTACAATATGCATACCCAGTATATATACCTAACTTATTTTGACGTTGTCAATCAAGCTGATGGTTGTTGTCTATAGCAATACATCCAATAAAACGAACTGAATTGTCATTCTTTGAATGAAAAGTAAAAATTAGTGATAATAATAATAGCGAGACTATGGAATCGGATAAAAAAGAAGTTTATGATATACCGCTGGATATATCAGAATCTAGGAATATGATCATAGGTTTTTTATAAATTGATATGTGGATATAAGGTAACTGAGAACAGCGGGCGGTAAAGTACACTTTACGGCCCATTGGGCCATAATGAGCCCGCGGGCGCTGAAGTGCGACTTAACGCCCGCAAAACCAGGCGGTAAAGTGCACTTTACGGCCCGCTAGTGCATAAAAACATTTTTGCCCAATTGTCGTTTTTTCCTATAATTCAAAGTTTATTTCAAACTGCAGTGAAAGTGTGAAAAAAATCAGGAATATTTTACCAACTATCAAAATTGTTTAGGAACGGTCCCAGGTCTTCCAGATTCTGAATGAGTCAGTTGATTAGGGAGTATTATATAGTAGCGGAACATTCCATGAAAAAATCAAACCAATCGAAAAAGCTGTTGGAAAGACATGATTCAAAGATGATTTTTCCAAATCTCATAATATACCCTATATATTGGAGAAGAAGTGAAGAATACAATGTCTTATGGACATATGAGGTATTCTCCTCAGGAGCCTCAATTCGTGGTAGGAGTATGTACAGTTCCCCATGGCTCGCCCTGTATAAGGCCCGTGTGACACTTAATATAATTTTATATAGAATTGAATATTATATTCTCATATTGAATTTGATTTCAGGTGTCATACAGCTTCCTGATGAGAATTTTTACATAGAAATTTATATTATATCCAGAAATAGAACATGTTCTATTTTAATGAAATATGAAATAAAACTTTATGCATAATGTGCGCAGAAGAACAGACTAACCTGAAAAATGATAGATTGATAGGTGATGATAGTGAGCAGTGAGAGGTGAAATTTATCATATTATTATTTTCATTTGGGATTTGTTTCCACATTTCATCACCTGATAATATAATATCTGATGATTCTGATCATCTCTGATTCTGATGAGATATGACTTGGTCAAAAAAACAAGTAAGATTATTTATCGAGCTCATCAGTGAAAAACCATGTTGAAGATCCCTTTTATAAAAATAAGCACTGTAGAGCCGATGCACTTCGATATATAGAAAAGGTATTGAAAAAAATGAAACCAGATACGAACATAAATGAAATAAAATTGAAATTCAATGCTTTGAGAGCCAACTTTTTAAAAGAATATAGGAAGTATCAAGGGACTAAAAGAGGTGGTTCAGGTACAGAAGATGTGAGTTTCATTGAAGCCTTTTTATGTGCAAATATCAATATAGAACGTATTTGTTCCAGAAGTAGCTGATGATACTAGATTATTTGTTGTTATCTTCATTGCTTCTTTGTTGAATTGTCAGAGATCATTGTTGGATTTTGGATTCAAATTCAGTTGTCAGTTGTTTATTTGCATGACCAATGAAAACACAAGACTGTGACACATACAAGAAATAAAGTGTTGAAAAGATTAACTGAAAACTTTTCAAGTTCTATTGAGTGTCAGACAAGACACAAAACAATATAACATTTTATATACTCATTTTGCATTGACAAATTCACTATCAAATTATATGTATAATTTTATATAGAGATCAATCAAGTGTCACAAGGGCCTAAAGCATATTTGTGTCTCATGTTTTTGTTCAGCTGTTTTATAACATGACAAGCGTGTCCTCATCCTGTAGAGTTGTTTTAGGCACTCTAACTCTGGCCAGTAACTCAGAGACTATAATATGTATTGCCACATTATGTAAAATATATAGGCACAGTAGTATTGGGCAAGAGTTTGATACCAAGTGAATATCTCTGTGGCCGTTCTTCAGATTATTTAGAATTTTCGTACAGGATGATTTCGTGACATAGCGAATTCGGAAATGATGTCGCCAACGTTGCCACGTTTTCAGTATTTCTGAAGTTCTTTGCAAGTTTTTTATAGTTTATTATTTCAAAAGGCACAACCTACATATTCCTAAGAGATTTGGAAATGAAATTATCATCTGAAATTTGCGACAGAATGAGATTCCATATATTTTGTTTCGTTACCATATAGCAACTAAACAATTTTTGGAATTTTTGAAAATGAATTTGTGAAAAACTGAGAGATTGAGGTAACGAGGACCCAATCCAGCGACCATAATCAGAAGAGTGACATATTTGTGTATGAACCAGGTGCTCAAAGGACAAATACCGCGCCAGTTTCAGGTATAGGGGCAAGACGTGGAAAATGTTAGGTTAGTGAGCATATCAACAATAGTGGTGCCCGCGAGAGTCTCGTTTTCGAGAGTCTCGCATGGTCTCGTCTCGTTTTCGAGACAAGACTCGAGACGAGACTCGGACAAGATAAGACGAGACTTTTATTGGTCTCGTCTCGAGTCTTGTGCAAGACTTCTCGTTTCTCGTGCGAGAGTCTCGCAGGTAAATATTTCTGCGTGGCGACTGCAGATTTGAGAATTTCATTCATAATACAACATATTTAGAAAGAATTCAGACTATTTTGCACAGAGAGACAAAACATACAATTCATAAATACGTACTTCAAAAACACTATACGTGATTGTTGTAAAATGAAGTAATGCGTGGAACGAAAACGGAATATTCCGTTACCACCGATACAACCGGTGGTAACGACTATTCTCTCCCTAACGGAGGAATAATGTTGGATTGAAGTTCTTGTTTTGTTTATTTGTTAAGAATATACGTGTTACTTTTTATTTTATTTATATAACTTTCGAATATATATAATGCTATGATTTTTTTCTTGTTCGGATGTATGATGTAAGTATGTACCTATTATGTACTTACTTTTCAATGAATAATGTTATTTTTGTTGTGATTTTCTCTTCCTACTTTATAAAAGTCTCGTCTCGTTGGTCTCGTGTGAATCACTAATCAACAATAATAATAGCGATTACTTTTTTCTCTCCATACTCTCCTGTGTTTAGCTTGAGAATCAAATGGAGGTGAATAATATGGTTATTTGAGACAACAAACTATTGCTGGAATTGATTTTTCGAAAACAAGTTATTCATCCCCAGAATAACGAATGAAATACAGATCATGCAAGTATGTTAATCTTGAAGGCTTCCCAGATCAAAACAAAGATACCTAACTATAATAAGCATTGGTATGAAACACCAAATCTGCCGAAATCGGAAACAAATCAGGTACGTGTCTCAACCCAAATAACCAACCGTAACAATGTTTTTCTGCAACCGACATAAAAGTCGTCCATTACTAACACGAAAATATGTATGTTGCTAGTTAACATATTTAGTTCCTAGGAGCTGAAGTTAAACTTCAGTTCTCAGTAGCTTGAGTTGAACTTCAGCACCTAGGAACTAAAAAGGCTGTACTAAATATCATCAAGAATAAACAACATTGTTAGGGTTGGTAATTTGGGTTGGGACGCATACCTGATTTTTCTCCAATTTCGGCAGTTTCGGCATTTTATACTCATGCTGGAAATAAAAATACACCTCATTATAGTCAATATATATTATATACAGGGTGATCCACAGTGGATGGCCTATCAGAAGTATCTGGAGAACGAATGGACAGAACATTCTGAAAATGGTGGTACTTTGATAATTGCACATTCTCTATCCGTCTAATATATTTTCATCGATACAGTTTTGCCACTTCTATCAGAAACAACAAGCAACTTCGTTATTTTAAATGGAACACCCAATATTCTATATCAATTTTATCCTCTTCCTGGAGAGCTGATTTCATCGATATATCACACTTGGGGTCTAGCATATTATTTATTATGATTTGTTGGCGCTAATGGAAACTACACTGAGAATATCAAAAACCTTCTGCTGACAGTTGTGACTTTTATTCAAAGCTGAACAGCAGCCAACAGAGTTTTGGTCGATTTTTGTTGTTTCTCCATGGAAATGTATGTGGTCTTGGGAAAGTGCCGTCAGAAGAAATATTCCTCACATTATGGGCAATACATGGTTTCGAAACCAAGTGAGCTATGAGGAATACGCTTCTTTTAATAGCAAATGCAAAATATATCTTAAAAATTACTTACCTGTATTTGCTCCCGTAACTATAACTGTTTTTCCCACCAAGCATATTGTACTATGGCACCGACTTGATTTGAATTTATTGAAAACATCGAGAATTATTGCGGCAAGTATGGATAGAATGCCGGCAGCTAAGAACCATTTCATTATAATTGTATACAAATACAATTCACACCGTTAACACAAATCTACTATCAAAAACTGAACTTATCGACACAATATTAATATCGTTATTTCAAGTTCCTATAATTTCACTCCTACGCCTCGTATTGCTTTCTGTTTGAGAATGACTTATCGGTTATTTGTTAATCCCCAAAAATATCCAATTCATATTCTTTTATGTGAAACAAGACCCAAGACTTCATTCGTTTTAAATTAGGCACCTATTAAAAACATATTATCAGTATCGAATGGTATCAGCTAGAATGATATCTTGAATCGAGTAGATAAGAACGACATAATATTGTGAAAGATTACACTTTTTACGAATTCAATACAGATTGAGTTCTATGATATAATTTTTTTTAATCCATATGATTATTTATAGAACATTTATTTTCGAGTTGCTATTGCCATTTCTGAACTATTTCTTTTTTTTTCTTCCCTTCCGTTATTAAAGGTTCCATTTCAAAAATATTTTCATTAATACTGGGTGTTTTATAAAAGCGGGAGGACTCGAAGACGAGTTTTTTTAAATAGAACACCCAGTACTTTTTATTCGAAATTTATTTCGCTAATGTTCAGCTCTACATCGCTGTGAAAAGAATTGGATTTCGTTGCGGCGTTGCCAAGTTATAATTGATAAACCCATTTTTACTACTATTGACGAGTCATGTCCCAACCAACATTTCAAGAGAATTCGACCAAGCAGAGAGGACAAATTACTCGAAGAAGTCGAAATTTACTAATTTCCGACAAAATATTTCACCTTTATGCCCTGAGTAACTTGAAAGTTATGGATTAGGTTGTAAAATGCCTGGTTAGGACCTCAACATTTTCTATAAAAACCATCAACTTCATAGACAAATTGCATAGTTGGAAACTACTCATTACAGACTTCAAACATAACTTCATGGTCCTAGTGAGCATTTAGTTATCAATTAGGTAATATTTAACATCAAAATTACCAGTAAAATGTCTTCCAGGCCCTCGAACTATCAGGATATTTATTGGAGTTGAAATTTACCAAATTCTAACTTCATGAACGATTATAAAGTCAGGGAATAATCAGATGGAGAAAATAAGTCGGATTTATACTCTGTTTTGCCAATTTTTGACCAATTGAGTCGAAGGAGTTTCTTAGACTTTTTTTAACCTAATCAGTACCAACTTCATATCCGATGAAGGCAAGATTACCACTATGAAATCCTTATAGAACGAAGTGTCCTTGAGAGAGCCGAGAATTCCAAAATTAGTCCTAAAATCATGTTCTCAAAGTTGATGACAATTATTGATCCTGGTGCTTTGAGGTCGGCAAATGTTTTGAAATGATCATTAATTTCTGAAAATATTAAAAACTGGAGACAAGCGCAATGTATGAGTTTTGAATGTTTTATTCTTTATCACCAGTGAGTGGTTCAGGTAGCTTACCGCTTGAACGCTTCTAAAGCAACTCATGATATCTTTCTATTCATTACGATGATGTTTGATCATCTGAACCATCGATTTGTTTACAAAAATGGCAAATGTACTAAAAGTATACCAGAACGGCAACACTGTTCGAGAGATGACAACACGGCGATGGACTTTTCTGATTCGCTGAAAAATGAAGCCTGTCATCCAGCGACCAATTAGAAAACATGCCGTGGTGCAGAATAAGAAATTGAAAGCGAACAACGAACATTTGACAAATTAAATGATTATAGGGAACATCTGATAATATTAATCCATCAGGTTGACTGCTACTCAAATAATATACTCGTTGATATAGTCTAAAATCCCAATATGGGGAAATTGGGCTTCATAGTCAGAATATACAGAATTTTCGACTATGAACGAAGCCTATTCGCCCTGAAAGTTGAAGATTCTGGAAAATTCGACTTTCAAGTCCAATATGAAACCGACGCCATATTTTTTGGCTCGAACCTTTTTCGCCATTGACGGAAAAAGAAGAAATCTCTACATAGCGACCACATCCTAATGAATAGTAATACAGAAAAGGTTAAATTTCGCATATATGATCATATTCTACCAGTTGATTCATTTTTAGATGGAATTGTTGAAAAATAATTCGAAAACACAAAGAATATCATCCAGTATTTTTCTACAAATCCAATAATTTCGTGGGCCCACTAATTTTACATGTGTAAAATCAACATTATCACAATAAATTTTGCATCGCAGGTTGAATAACGATTCACAACAACCTCAAATAAGCTGAACAACATGCATATTATCTACACCTTCCACTACTATCGAGTTTTCTTTTGAACGCCATGTTCATAAACTCCTAAGTCTCCACACGTAAATGAGTAGGTATAGTCGATCGTGAAACACGGTACATATTTGTTTTCCGAACCCAACCAAATGACAGTAAACCAGGTAGAAATCTTAGTAAACCCACCCATAAGTAGGTAATGAATAACGTCAGAATAACTGAAATCAGACCACTATCAGACTAGAATTAGGACAATTTCACCTAATTGTTTCCTCGACCTATTGGTCAGGATACCCTAATATCCCTATTCTCGTCTTCTGAATTACTTCCAGTTTTTTCCCCATATTGGTTGATTTGGAGTAAATAAGACGTAATATTCACTTAGGCCAAATAAGTCGTTGACCTATTCTAAGGTCGAAATAACGTATATTATACCTAAAATGATTGTTGGGGTTGAATTGGGTATGGTATATTCATTTATCGAAATTTTGAAAATATTGTTGGCATTCAGTAGCAGCAAGGTCTCACGTACACCAATCCAGTAATTTTTCGAGATGATCCTTTACAGGGTGCTAGAATTTACATTTTGAATATTGTTAGATTCAGACGACGCTCATTAGGATTTTTCTAATGGAACACCCTGTATTTTTCATCACAGATTTATTTCGACATCATTCGCCTTTTTATCGCTGAAATAAAAATTAAAATCGGTTGCGGCGTTTTCAAGTTATAAGTAATTTCCTTATGTTTATCACTATCTCAGGGCTACTTATGAGGCATGGTTCCTCAATTTGAGTTGAGTGTGGGAATATTGAGGTTCTACATAGATCATTCAGGTATTTTTGCGATATGTGCATTGTCCAAATTTGAAATATTCCGTAATCTTGGTACTTATGATTTGAATAATATGTATCTATGTGAAACAAACAAACATGCCAAAAGACACGTCTGCCTTAAAAACAACTTCTACAATACAAACAATAGAGATTTGGATTGCGACAATGAGGACAATTTTCCAAGATTTGAACCACTTTTATTATCGTTAGTCCAACAATCCGAATCTTCATTTAACTTGAAGGAGGCAAACTCTACATAATGATAGAAACAATATTTCTTCTTTACGCGGGATTCGAGAGGAAATTCAGCAAAATTTTGAACAAATTCAAGATCATTACACAAATGATAAAAGTGTATTTCGCATAATCAATTCATAGTCTGCAAAAAATCTGTGAAAGTAGCATTTTGGATCAATTTTTCAAAGCCCACACTGTTTTAAATTCAAACTTGGAGAGCCTGTAAATGTTCCTATTGTGAAAAAAAATATATAAATGGTCAATGAAGTTTGATTATACAGTATAGCAACGCAATATTTTCACAATACAAATAAATGAAAGAACTATGACGTATAAATTACCCCGAAATAGTAGTAAAAGTAAGGAAATTATCCATAACTTGAAAACGCCGCAACCGATTTCAATTTTTATTTCAGTGATGAAATGACGAAAGATGTCAGAATGAATTTGTGAATGGAAATACAGGGTGTTCCTTTTGAAAAATTCTAATGAATGTCATCTGAATTTTGCTAAATTTTAAATGCAAAATTGAGCACAATGTAGAAGAACATGTCGCAAAATTACTGGATAGGTATACGTGAGATCATGCTATTATCGTTTGTTAAAAATATTTTCAAAATTTGAATTAATGAATATACCATGCCCAATTCAATATGACTCTTCAATAGTGGTAAAAATGGATTTATCAATTATAACTTGGCAACGCCGCGAACGATTTAATTTTTCTCACAGCAATGTGAAGGTCATTTATGGCGGAATAAATTCCGAATTAACAATACTGGGTGTTCCATTTAAAAAAACTCGTCTCCGAGTCGCCCCGATTTTATGAAGCACCCAGTAATGTTGAAAATATTTTTAAAATAAGCAACTTCAGTAACTGAAGAGGTTTTTCCTTCAAAGTTTTTCTTTATAGGTTATGGATTTCGAGATATCGAAGAATTACGCACTAAATTGTACTATAGAAAAACCATACTGGGTGTCGTAATAAGTATAGTAGCCTTTTGTATGAATAACTCATTTTCCAGAAATACCTCATTACTGTGTACCCTCGTGCATATCACTTCCACAATATGGAATCATAATTTTTTCACTCTCAACCCATCAAAGATTTGTTGATCATTGAAAATTCATATGGATATTCAATTCATATTCACGGAGGAAAAGGAATTGTTGAATCAAGCAAAATTTAATCGAATGAAGCATATATAGTAAAAATAATAATAAGTGTCATATATGCACGACAAAATACAATCTTGAAATAAGCAAATCGACATCTTGTTTCGGAGCAAATTTGAAGTCGGATTCAAGTAAATATGTCTTGCATGAATTCTGGATCTCATTCAATCAAGCACATTCATGAATCGTTCATGGAGAGATATCGAATTGTATCAGATTAACATTTTTTTTTATTCAAAATAACATGATATTGATTCAATCAGATATTCAGTTGATTCAATGAAATATTTGGTTGATTCAATGGAATATTTGGTGTTGATTCAATGAAATATTTAGTTGATTCAATAGAATACTTGGTTGTTTCAAGGAAATGTTTCGTTGATTCAAGAGAAACTGTATTTCCATTCGACAAATTGTTTTGTTGAACCGAATCGGATATTTCATGAAATTTCACATCAATAGAATGAACTAAACTAGGAAACTGGCCGACTTCTAGCTAGATCTCCAATATTTACTTCTCTTCAGCTGATGCGAAACTATTTCGGCTAGCTGAGCATCGTACGTTTGATTTATTCAGCTGATATTTCAAACACGAAGAATGAGGCTTCACGTATATGATAAATTCGAGACGGGCATAGACGAGACGAAAATATCGCCATCTAGAGGCGAAAATTCAACTTGATATAGAATAAACGGAGAGTTTGATTGATATAACATATTTTGTTGCCTCATTCAAGCAAATGATCCGTTCCAAACAAGTTCATTGCTACATCTGAATAAAAAAACTCGTATGTTGTTTCAGAGATATTTTCCTATCAAAATGATCATCATTTTGTTGAATCAACAAAATGTCCACAGTTGAATCAACATCTGCATTATTTTGGATCGATGTAATTTGTTTTTGAGATAACCATATATTTCG
>OU896723.1:8951858-8976845 GCA_918026855.4 Phaedon cochleariae
ATAATAAATGTAATATAATATTCAAGCAATATTTGTTGAGTATTGTGATTCCATCCTGTTATTTAGATTATACGGTATCCAGATGACAATGGGAAAGCTTAATTTAACAGCTCTGGCCGTTGAAATTGTTCCATGATGACACGATGTTGGAATTTTTCTGTAGAATCACAAGGTACGTGTTTTGTTCTCTTCCCGGAATCAAAATGGAATCTTTCAGCAGGATTATGTAAAGTAACGACACACGGCGGATACACAAAAAACAGATTCAGTTTTAATAATTGCAATATTCAACCTCGTTCGTTATTTGCTACATATCGACAATGAAACGTTTATAACTATGCCATATTTGGCGTTAGTGAAACAGAGTTGTCAGTAATCAACTCACATAATAATTATGACGGTACATTTCAATGTTACTTTCAAGCACAAACTTTTTACAAAACGAAAATCGGATGATATAGTGTCATAAAGACTAATGAATAATATGGTTAGGTATCGAATTCAATAATCAGCTTTTCACCAGCCACAAAGGTACAGAGATAAACTTGTTTCTTCTATAATTGCTTATCTAATATCCTTCATAGATTCTAGAAACTCTGGAATATCTTCTGGTGAAAATTCCACCAAGAATCTCCGAGTAATCAATCTTACTCAACTAATGAGTTTCTCGAGGAACTCAATGAACTGGGGTTGATGATATAATGAAATTATAAGTAATTCTCAGCTTTGACGATACACTTTAATTTTCACAACCCATGCACAGCCCACAACTAACTAAAGAAACTCTAGTGGAATGGGAATGTATTCTCATTCATATTCCTCAACTTAAAGGATTAATTTGAATCTGTCAACACATTAGTATCCACTCTTTCATACGAGTAGAAAATTATATAGCATAATAGGACAAAAACTGCTTTATGTATACTGTGTTCATTGAAACAATAGGTTATTTCGCATGTACTCACTTTAAGTTCTGCACCTGATAAAACAATGATTTAATTGTGTTGAAGTTCTCGTTATTATTCAACAATGAATCAGGTATCTCACGGAATATCAATGAAAATTTCACACCTAACATTTTTGACCAATCAGAAGCCTGTATGTTGTATGGTTACTATAGCTGATGAGATCCTTGCAAAAAGTATATCTATCAACTTCAGCTAAATGAATTTGTGGAAAACTGAAAGATTGAGCTATAATCGACTTATTTCTATTTCTCAACATCAAACTGAAGTCGGGTAATTATATTTCATTTCATCAATACTCAATAGTAGTTCGGATTCCTAAGAAGAAAATACCTATATTTCTACCAACAGAATTGGAACGAATTCGAGAAGAGAATTTAAATCACTATATCGACTTATTTTTCATTATATTTTGTATTAGCAGAGTAAATTGTATTTTATTCGTCATATTGATGTTATTGATGTGACTTTCATTATAACTACATACTGCTTCGATTCCCTTAAAACAAAATGGTTTGAACTACCACAAGCTGCCTTATCAATATTTTGCTTAACTAAAGTCGGTACATTGTATTTCATTTTGCGAAATCTCATATTATTTTTTCAATAATATTTTGGTGTGTAACTTTATTGCCAAATACAACTCTCTAGCTCCAATTGAAAACGTTGGTTGTTTTCTCGACCACGAAGATTTAGATAATTCTTCCACCGTCAACGATTCGGGAAAATTTTGAGAATCTTCGGTGATAATCGAAGCTCTCGTAGTGACTATTTTACGAACTTATCAAATGAATCAATCTGGAGCTGAAGTCAATCTGGGATTATCGATATCACCGAACTTGGCATTTGACACTGATTGGCCTGTCAAGTTAGGTCTTTTCAATGTGTATGTGACAGTTGAACGTCAAATATGAGAGAAAACGCTGGGCCTCCCCAGCTATGTTCTCTGCTAGCTAGTTTTTTCTCAAACAGATCTCTCCATGTAGTGATCGACGGAGTTTTATATGACTCTCTCATCATGAATGCTGGTGTTCTGCAAGGATCAATTCTAGCACCAACACTATTTCTTCTCCATATCAACAATTTGATGGAAGCAACTCCATGTCCAGCACACAGCTTCGCGGATGATAGTACCCTCCATATCGCCATCTCTTCCAGGGCTCCAATACCAGCCAGGCAAATCAGAAACGAACGAAAAAGGGATTGTCACAACATAAATATGGACTTGGCATCAATTCTCGAATGAGGATCCGATAACTTGGTAGTCTTCAATGCAAATAGAACACGAGCATGCCTTTTCTCTATAAAAGCCGATCTTACTGTGCCCAACATAAGCTTGTCAGAAGTAACCATACCTTTGAAGACATCTATTCCGATGCTTGGTATTACTATCAGCAATAACCTCTCTTATGGAAATCACGTGAGATCATTTGCTGAAAGTGCATCCCAAAAACTTGGTTTTCTGTTTAGGGCCATACCCTGAAACTGTTGGATTCTCTCCAAAAAGGGGTTATTCGTCTCGTGGGTGATGCCTCGCTCACAAACTCACTCACTTCTCTGTAACACCGTAGAAAAGTTGGAGATCTGGCTCTATCTTATAGATATTTTCATAGATGCTCTTCTGAAATATCAGCAATGGTTCCTTTCTTGGCAGTCCCCGCGAGACTAACCCGTTGAGTTGAGGCTTCGCGCCCCTTCATGGTCACTTTGGAGACCTGCAGAACATCTCTTTCCAAAGACCCGTGCACCCAACAAACAGCGAGGCTCTGGAACATATTGTCAAGGGAGGTGTTTCCCGAGTTAAATAACCTCAACAAATCCAGGAAGAACACCAATCCCTACCTCATTTTCCTTGGTTTTCACGATGTTCTCTGAACATTATCGGATATCCCTTCTCGTGGAAACCAGAACATAAAGAAAGTTACTATGATAATAATGATAATAAAAATGTATTGGACCTTCCACGATAATAAAAAATGACAAAGTATACGTCAGACAATAATAAATTGAATGAATAATAGATAGTGAGTGTCATTCTCATCGATACATCGATACTCATATCGACAGCCTCGAATCAATTCAGCGGCGTTTTTTCAAAATTACTGTCTTTCAGAATGGATGGCGAATATCCTGGAATTGGCATTTCACACAGAACTTTACTTGGGAGACATTCATTCAACAGTCTGAAAATCCGAAGAGAGTATCATTCTGATGTTATTCTTTTCAAAACAATTAATAACCTATGCGACTACCATTATTCGACATATAAACTCCAGTTTCACGTTCTAAGAATTGCGTTCCGAACAGATCAAACCTTTCACTTGCCAACCCAACGCACAAATGTTTGTGAAAATTCCTCAATACAAAGGATCTGTAGAAATTATAATGACCATTGTACAAAAATCGACACTCATTAAACATCAATTCAGCAAATTAGATCGTTCTTCTCTTGTGCTCGGCAGCAGTAAACTTACATACTCATATAACACTATGCATGCTACTTTCATATTGTCATATATATTCCAGTTTGTAATTGGATTCACGATTCACTCTATAAACTGAGTAAAATAAATAAATAAATAGATAAATACATAAATAAATAGATACTGGTAGTATTCATATTAGAAATCGATGCTAAGTGTGCAATTTTCCGCGATAGAAAGGGCCGTAACCTGGCGGTATTGCTAGGTAGTTTTCCATATGGTGGGCGGTTTACAATTATTACAGGAAATTGAGTTTATGAACTCCGCTGACCGTAATAAAACTACTCTCTACTGAATGTTTCAATTTGGAATAGCTGATTTATGATTGAAGATTTTGGAATAAACGAGAGTTTGGGTGATGTTATTCCTTAGGCATTTGTACTACTGGACAATATGTTGAAAGGACCTGTTCAGCATGATAATCGAGGAGTTCAAGATAAACAAGACCAACCGAGTGAAGAGAGTTCAATAACTAAGCAAGTCAACATTCAGGTACAAGAAGAACCCAAGTAACATTTCAAATGCCTGATAGACTTTAAAGAGGTTATGTGAGCGCAAATGATAGGTCTAATTTGTTCTGCCGTTTTATGAATGCTCTGGAACAAGCATATTGCCAAAGAAGGAAAGATTTGTATTTCGTGCAAGAAATTTATTCAAAATATTCGTAGCAGAGCGCTCTCGACTGTTAAGTCATCATCATCATCATAACTGGAAAGTTCACTCTATTCGCAGATGATAATACTATATTATGGAATAGTAGGAATCCTCGAGATCTGCATCAAATGATATCATCTGATTTGAAAAAGGTGAAAGATTGGTGTGACGCCAATATTCTGTCGTTCAATATATCTAAAACTAGTATGATATCATTCAGATCCTCCCTAGATGAAATCACATTTGGTGATAATTTTATTGAAAGTAGAAATGATACTAAGTTTCTGGGATTGTTGATCGACAAAAATCTGAAATTTGGTAACCACGTCAAGATACTCACTGGTAGGATCTCTTCTGGATGTTATGCAGTGAGAGTGATTTCTAGGGATTCAGGATTCCATACTGCCAAGATGGTATATTATTCACTAATAGATTCCCAATTACGATATGGAATACCTTTCTGGGGAGTGTGCAGTCCAACGTCTTTAAAAACTCTGTTAATTCTACAGAAACGAGTGATAAGGTATTTGTGTAATGTCAAACCCCGAGATTCTTGCAGAATTTTATTTTCCAATAATAAAATATTGACAGTGATTGCGCTATTCATTCTGGAATCTGTTTGCCTGATAAATAAACACAAGTTGAAATTCACTACAACTCCCATCCATCATAACACGCGTAACAGAAATTTTAGTTTGAAACTTCCTCTACCCACAAGAGAGTTCATTAAAGATTCCATATACTATAATGGTGGAAAAATGTACAACCACTTGCCAGTTTATATTAGATCAGCAAGTCTGAATGACTGTCAATTCAGGAAGAAAGTCAAAAAGTCCCTCTCTGATAGACCCTATTACAGTTTGCAGGAATATTATAGTGATACGTTTGAGTTGTGATATTTTAGTATTTTGAGGTGGTATTTATTTTGACTATATTTTGTCATTTATTTTCATGTCGTTATATTTTAACCTGTTTTTACAATATTATCTGACCTAGCTTTGTCAACAAGATTCTTCTTCAGACAATAAAGCATATTATTTTTATTATTATTAGTGCGTACCTGTAAGTGAGTAAATTATTTTTGAAAAAAAATGTTTTGAAAAAATCTTCTTGGAAATTTGTTTAATATTGAAAAAGTAAAAAATTGGAAATTGAATTGGTGACTTGTTACTTTTTTGATGAACTTTTGATTTAGAAAAGACATTATAATAACATCCAAATTTGAAATTGTCAAATATGAATTTGTAAATTGATCAACAGGGAAATTCGTCAATGAAAATATCTTTTGTCCAGTTCAAAAGTGACGACATTGAAGTAAAATAGAAAAGTATATTGGCCTTAATGTCCCTAAAATCCTATTAAAAGGCGGTGAGATACTACGATAGAACTATCGCATCAAACATTTTGGAATTCAGCGCACTTCGGTTTTAAGAGAGCTCTGTGAGAGTCATTGGAATTTTTCATCAAAATTATTTACTCTTAATAACCCTCTTGAAACACTTTTCATTAGTGTCTCGAATTCGGCCAAGAGGTTTCGATCTTAACGCCATAAAGCAATCATAAAACCAAATTCACGCGAGGCCAATTAGGATTTGACTGAGGCAATAATGAAGCCTAATTGCATTATTCTAGCTTTGTGAAAGTGATCATTGTGGTGAAATTTGTACTCTGTATATGTTTATAATTAGTTAGTCAAGTTTATTATGACGTTGTCAATCTATCAATGATGATAATTTGTCAGTATAGTTTTCAGTTGAATAAAGCCTTCAATTCTGAATAGGTATATCACTACAATTTATTCAACTGAAGATATTTCAAGATGATCACAGAAGCAAATGGGAACTCATCAGCAAGTCAATCCAGCCTAACTATGGAAAGATTTCTGAAACCTGACAGGTTCGATACAGATCCTAATTCCTCTAAAGCAGCACAGGAATGGATGCATTGGTTCAAAACGTTCGAAAATTTTTTAACATCTATTGGAAACCTAGACTCAAGTCATAAATTGAAGCTATTGATAAACTATGTGAGTCATTCTATCTATGAACTAATATCTGAATGTGATACATATGATAGTGCTATTGACAATCTGAAGAAAATTTATGTAAAACAAAGAAATGATATTTTTGCACGTCATCAATTGTCGACTAGAAAGCAAATACCGAACGAAAACATTGATCAATATTTGCAAGCTTTGAAACTTTTGGCAAAAGAGTGTAACTTCATAAGTGTTTCTGCTGAAGATCATCGCGATTTTTTCATAAGAGATACATTCATAAATGGATTGCTCTCGACTCAAATTCGACAAAGACTTTTGGAAAATAGAACTTTAACTCTCAAAGATGCAGAAGATCAAGCCCGTTCTCTCGAATCTGCCCAGAAGCAGTCCGAAGTGTACTCGTCGTCTTCAAGTCTTGCTGCTACAGTTGATTCTGAAAATTTAGTAGCGAGTTCCTCTCGAAATCCCTTCATGAAGTGCTATTTTTGTGGAAACAAGTTTCATGAACGAAAATTATGTCCAGCAAAAGATGTTGATTGTGGCTCTTGTGGAAAAAGAGGTCACTTTCAAAAAGTTTGTAGAAGCAGGCAAAAATTCAAGCAAACATCAGCTTCCCTCATTACAGAGAATCAAAATTCAGTATTGGCAGCCGCACCGAAATGCTTGTCAAAGTCATTGACAGAAGTTTTTGTGAACAAGATACTGGCTGATGCGCTTATTGATACTGGGAGTTCAGAGACATACCTCAATGAAAGTTTCATCAAATCACATCACATTCAAATATTTCCAAGTTATCGACAAATCTCTATGGCCTCTACTGCTTTACAATCAACTATAAGTGGACATTGTTTCGTTGATTTAGAAATACAAGGACATTTTTATCCTAATATGAAAATATCCATCATACCTGATTTATGTGCTGATGTGATAATTGGTCACGATATACTCAGTCAGTACAGCAAAATTGAAATCAATTTTGGAGGACTCAAATCATCTCTCTCCATATGTTCATTAACCATGGCAAAAGTAGATCCACCACAACTTTTTTCAAACCTTTCATCAGATTGTAAGCCAATAGCAATCAAATCTCGTCGCCATACTGCAGAAGACAGAAATTTCATTTCCGAGGAAGTAAGAAGACTTCTGTCTGAAGGAATAATAGTAAAAAGTAACTCCCCTTGGAGAGCTCAAGCGCTAGTGACGAAGAACGAAAAACATAAAAAACGAATGGTTATCGATTACTCCCAGACAATAAATCGATATACGTTTCTTGATGCATATCCATTGCCTAGAATCGAGGATATTGTTAATGAAGTTTCCAAACATAGAGTGTTCAGTACAATAGATCTGCGAAGTGCTTACCATCAGTTGCCATTGAAGAAGGATGAAGAAATATTCACGGCTTTTGAGGCGGACAATCAACTGTATCAATTCAAGAGAGTCCCTTTTGGAGTTACAAATGGAGTAGCCTGTTTTCAACGAGTAATCGACAATATAATTCAAAATGCGAATCTATCTGGAGTTTATGCCTATCTTGATGACGTCACCATTTGTGGTAAAACTGAAGATCAGCACAACGAAAATCTTCAAAAATTTTTAAATGTATGTAAGACTTATAACCTCACTATCAACTATGAGAAGAGTAACTTCTGTAAACAGTCTATTAAGTTACTTGGTTATCTTATTGAGAATGGCACTATCAAACCAGATCCTGCAAGACTCGAAGCGCTCTTGAACATAGACGTGCCTCGAGATACACACTCGCTCCAAAGAGTTGTCGGAATGTTTTCTCATTATTCAAGATGGATACCCCGTTTCTCTGAAAAAATCTATTCTTTAATAAATTCAAAAACGTTTCCGTTATCAGAGGAAGCCATTTCTAATTTTGAGACTATAAAAAAAGATATAGCAGATTCTGTTGTTACTACCATTGATGAAAATGTACCTTTTGTAGTTGAAACAGATGCATCTGAGCATGCAATAGCTGCATGTTTGAGTCAAAATGGTAAACCAGTGGCGTTTTTCACAAGAATGCTATCGCAATCCGAACAAAGGCTTTCAGCAGTTGAGAAAGAAGCATATGCTATTGTTGAATCACTGAAAAAATGGAGACATTACCTAATCGGCAGACATTTTCAATTAATCACGGATCAGAAATCAGTTTCTTTCATGTTCAACACTTCTCATACAAGTAAAATTAAAAATGAAAAGATACTGAGATGGAAGTTGGAATTAGCATGTTATAACTACGATATTATTTATAGACCGGGGAAAAGCAATACTGTTGCAGATACGTTTTCAAGGATTTGTAGTGCATCTGTTAAAAATCCTCTGTTCGAATTACATCAATCCCTTTGCCACCCTGGAGTTACTCGTATGAATCACTGGATAAGAACCAGAAATTTACCGTATTCTATTGAAGACATCCGAAAAATGACATCAGACTGTCCAGTATGCGCCGAAATTAAATCAAAATTTTACCAAAGCAGGAATAAAAATAAATTGATTAAATCGACAGCTCCTTTAGAACGCCTCAATATTGATTTCAAAGGGCCTCTTCCAACATGCACAGAAAATAAGTACCTTTTAACCATCGTTGATGAATACTCAAGATTCCCTTTTGGATTCAGCTGTCGTGACATGACTTCGAATACTGTTAAAAACTGCCTTGAACAAATTTTCTCAATATTTGGGATGCCTTCCTATATCCATTCGGACCAAGGATCATCATTTATGTCTGAAGAACTCAGGAATTACTTACATTGTAGAGGAATAGCGACTAGTCGCACAACTCCTTATAATCCAGAAGGTAACGGACAAGTTGAACGCTATAATGGAATAATCTGGAAATCTATTCTACTTGCATTGAAATCTAGAGGACTCGAGGTCAATCAATGGGAAATGGTTTTATCCCAAACTCTACATTCAATTAGATCCTTGCTTTGTACCGCTACTAACTGCACTCCCCACGAAAGGATGTTCTACCATGCAAGAAAATCTTCTTTTGGAAATTCTATTCCTTCTTGGCTCACGTGCCCTGGACCAGTCCTAGTGAAGAAGCATGTAAGAAAATCTAAATATGACCCATTAGTGGAAGAAGCCTATCTCATAGAAGCTAATCCTGATTATGCCCTAGTTCAATTCAGTAGTGGTCGAGAAGCGAATATATCTCTCAAGCACCTGGCCCCCAGAGGTGATGTAACCCTACTTTTCAAAAATGATAACCCTGAATCTGATATGTTAATCACGGATCCTCAACATGAAACTATCACTACTCCTCATCAAGAAAACTGCGATCGTGCTTCTACTTCGGATTTTGGATTGACCATACAATCTGAAACATCTGACGATAATGAGAACCCAAGGGAGTTAATGAATACTCATTCAGAAACTATGGAAGATAGAGAACTGAATAACCGAATATGCGTCGATCCAGGGGATGCTAACAAAGAAACTAGACCTACTAGAAAAAGGCAACCTCCAAAGCACTTAAATGATTTCATTCTAAATTAAGTGGCGGAGAATGTGGTGAAATTTGTACTCTGTATATGTTTATAATTAGTTAGTCAAGTTTATTATGACGTTGTCAATCTATCAATGATGATAATTTGTCAGTATAGTTTTCAGTTGAATAAAGCCTTCAATTCTGAATAGGTATATCACTACAATCATCAAAACCGATAAGCCACAAGATCTATTCATCGGAGTCTACCATAAAATATATAGGATTTATAAAGTTTCATTTAGAACCGTGTAAAACCCAAATCCCATAATGAAAAATTTCGTATTTTTTTTTGGCTACAAATGACTTACGTTGGAATGAACTCACAAGAAAATAAATAGTGTGAAATTAAGAGGAATGGCATCGAAAATCAAGTCGTGAGAGCAACAGTAAATCACAATTCTCCAGCCCAAGCAATTCTAAACACTGCGTCTTTCAATACATCCCACCTGAAACCACCAAATAGCAAGAATTCATTAGGACCTGATGTTCATGAAGTACCATCAACGAGTCAGAACGTAATGGAAAATACTTCTGATCATCGTTCTCCTGAATGGAAACTAGGAAGCGAGAAAGTTGACAACATTTTTGCACAAATTATGTCAGATGGCAAGTTCAGCATGAATTTGAGAGAATGGAGCACGCAACACAATATCAGGCAAACTGCACTGAGTGTAGTTTGTCTATGTTTATGTTTCCTAGTCGGTTTCCTACTCAATACCAATCACGAAATTCACAAAGTGAACACTGTAAATAGCAAAAGTAGAGTTATGTTGATCATGTTGATGACGTTCTTCTACTTTTTGCATTACTGCCAATGAGCACTAGCCAGGATATTCTTAAAGCTTCATAGGTCTATGAAGGCATTATCTCATAACCTTCTCAAATCATTCTTATCATTTTCGGAGCTTTGTTGTCATACTCAGGAGCAAATAGTTATAAGAATGGATTTGAATATGCAATAAGTACTTCAACAGGAGGAAATCGTCTTATAAAATGCCTTATCATTACCTAAAGGTTTTAATCGAGCATAATAGAGAAAGGAAATTGTTTCTAATTATATTTTGCGCCATATTTACTACAAACAGATGTCGGCCATCGGTGGAAATGGAAATTTCAAGCGGAAAATAGAAAAGATGCATTGATACTGCTGTCCAAAATGTTGTTTTTCCTCAGTTTTCAAACGACTCACCCATATTTAGCAAACATTCATACAGTTTTGTCAACTTTTTTGAAAAGTTATTGAAATTTACATCCAATTCTGACTAGTAAAAACACATTATTTCTAGAAGGCTACTTTTTTTTAAGCATATTTGGTATGTTTTAGTCAAAAAAGTCGTCATCATTCAACAGCCTCAATCTTCACAAAAAGGACTATTTGATACAGTAGGGAATTATTATATCATACCGCCATGTTCAATCTCTTTCATAACTATCTATTGTTTTCATTCCATTTCGACATGTTTGTATTATGATTAGTTCTGAGAAAAGACTATCATATAACACGTTACGGACTATATTATTTCAACAAATGCTTACTGCAACTGATGAGGTTTTAATTCTAGCCAATAAGTTTTAATGTTGGCATAAGAATTGTCGTTTCAAAGCATATAGGTTTGAACTCGTGCTGAAAGGCTTCAAAGGAAGTAGTTTTGATAGGTTTTATTATTGCTTTGAGGCATACTACGATAAATTCCTATTGGTTTTATGACAAGCTTCAAGAGAAGCTGTGAAAGCTTTCATTATTTTTATATGTTCTGAGAAGGTTGTTTAATTTTTTTAAAAATATTAACAGAGTATGATAGTTTTGAAAAGGCATTCCAAAATAGGCTGTAACAACCTCCTGTAGCTAACAATAAAACTGATAATGTTATTCGGGAATACAGTCTTCATTGCGAGCTTCATTGAGGAAAAGGGAGATATTGGTAAAAATTCTAATACATATCCTGTATCAGCCCGTAGGCTTCGAGGTACATGATACGTCATTTCCAATTGTTCAATAAATTGATAACTTCTCAATCATCAGCGTCTTCATCAATATAAAATATCATGTTTACTCATTGATGACGTAACAGTAGTCGACGTATGTTGGAGTAGAATAGAAAATTGAATGAAATGAACTCGAGAATAGATCCCTGGAGGCAGACAAACAATCCGCATAGATTACAAGTGCCTAGAAACCATGATCGCAACAAATGAATCCATGCGGAAGAAATTCTACAGGAAATTTCCGACCGCTTACGGCCGATCCTGAACAAAATAACTATTGAAATAGCGAATTATTATCGGCCCCATCAGTGAATGCCTTCATAGTATGTTTCACAGAGCAGAAAAACAATATCTCCTCTGCATAAGAAACATAAGAAAGAAGAATACTCTTTCTAAATGATCTAACCTTAACTTGGCCTAAATGAGTCCTCTTTCTAGAAAGCATATTTTTTTTGGTGATCTCTTGATAGATCATAATGGAAAAAGCATCACATGCATTGAAACCGAGCTTCATTGAGAATTGCATGAAGAGAGAATTCAATCGACACAAGTAGTTGCCTGAGCAGGCTGTACGCAAATCTCATTACATGGATTATTTGTTGCGCCCTGTCTCTAGACGCGTTTGCCGAAAATTCGTTCATTTCGTGTGATTTCAAGATGTGAGAAGTTAGCGGTAATATCAGGAAGACGAGATCGATGGAAATATATGTGAGAATGTCGCCTGCACTTGGAGAATGAGCAAATTTTCAACTATCAAATTCTCATTCCTCTGTATAGTTTATGAGAATTCATTGTACACATATTTTTTTGCTTCTCAACGCGAAATATCTGCTACTGATTTCTCAATATTGATCATTTCGATACGGGTTTTCATTATGATATGGATTTTGGCCAATGAAATACCTACCCTTTATTATTTATTATTCATTTAAACCCAACCAAATGTCATAACATAGCCATAACATATTCAAGAAATAGAAATCTCATCCAGCATACCTACAAAATTAACAATAACAACATTGAATATATCAGCGAAATCAAAGATCTGGGCGTCACACTGGACACAAAATGGACTTTCAACAGTCACATAGACAAATTGATCAACGGGACACATAGGATGGTTGGGTTCATAAAAAGAAACGGAAAATATTTTCATAATTCTGAGACTATCATCCCGCTATATTATGCATTCGTCAACAGCAGGCTTTCTTTTGCGTCAGCTATTTGCAATCCTCAATATGCCGTACACTCGAGGAGGATCGAAAATGTTCAAAATGAATTGTTAGGATTCCTAGCCATTCAAAACAAAATTCGCGTTCAAGACCACAATAACCAGCCCATTCGAAATCAATTTAAAATTATGTCACTTAGTAAAAGACGTACTATCTCAGACTCATCTATTGTCTTCAAAATTATTAGACATGAAATCGACTGCCCATACTAACTTGCAGAATTAAATTTCAACTTTCCCAGTAGAAACAATCTTGGATATTATACCCCATTCAGTATACCTATCGACATTTTCTCGACATATTTGCCGCGTTTCAATTTTTTTTTTAAAAGTATGTTTCTTAACTCAGATCAATAGTTATCGCATTTCTAGATCTATCCTGGAGAGCTGATTTCATCAATGCATGACACTTGGGGTCTAGCAGGAATGATTACAGCAATAAGCGGTGTTCAAAAACAAGATTTTTCAATTTTAGGATTTTTCTGTGTCGAAACTATTCATTATCGATCAAAACGGCTTACATGTCCCTATCTCAACTTCCAATTCACTATCTACTGACATTTGATTGGAACAGATACAGGGTGATCAGAATTCTGAATCTTGAAGCACCCTGTATTTTTTCCAATCAAATTCCAGTAGATAGTGATATTATATGCTTGTGGCTGCGAGAACTGCACTCACTAACAATGATACAACTGTCAGTCTGCCACGAAAATTCTATTCGACGAACCTACTTGGGGTTATTTACCGCATACTCATCGTTATTCGATATTTTGCTGATTTGTCGCCTTCTATGTAAGTATTTGTCAGACATCTCGCTTGAATAATTATTCATTCTCGACGACACGACAGTGAAGAATACTTCCCCTCTTGAATGCAATTCATTATTCAGAATCAGAATACGAATATAAGATAGAAACGTTTTTGAACAAATAAGAAAATCTTCTTCGTCCCTTTCAGTGCTTTCGTCGATCTGAGTGCTCCAGTTATTACCAGGATTGATGGAATGATAAAGGTGAGTTTTTCCGAGGTATTTTGACTGAAATTCAAATATTTTACATTCAACATTCCCTTGTATCTGGTACCATGAAACTTTAAAATTGTCGAATATGTTCCAGGGCATCTCTATAGAATGTGTTCTGAAAACTTATTGTGAGCAAAAATGTTCAGGTTATGAGATTATTTGAATGATTTCACTGGTAACATTTTGTTTTCCTGTACGCATCTGCAATAACTTGCCTAGTCTTCGAAATACAATGGTTTCAGAAAGTTTCTGCAATAACTTGCCTAGTTTTCGAAATACAATGGTTTCAGAAAGTTTCAGAAAAATTCTTTTCTTCATCGATTACTCAAAAACTTCATGTTTTTCCATAGGGTGCATGAATCAATTGATCTATTGAATTTCAAAGATCATTGGTCCGAAATTCTCTTCAGGAATCAATAAATTGCTATTCATACCAAACATCGCAGGGTGCAGATAATGGGGAGTGAAATTGGATATCAGTCGAAATTTCACCATCCTTGATAACAACAATCCTGGAAAATAGATGAATAACTAGGTACATCAAGGAGGTCATGCAACTATCTATCTGATCACCCATCAAGAGTAGCAAAGTTCCTACCTACGATTAAAACATTGCCCTACTCCCATTATTAGATTCACTCACTAGCAGTAGCAAAGTCAGATACCTACTACAGAAACATCGTCTAATAGCAATATACAGATGCACTCGCCAGTGGCAGCAAGGTTCCACATCTAATAATCGCAGGTGGGTTATAATCAGCAAAGTCTACTTTATAATCACAGGTGATAACTCGCTTGTCCTCTATGCTATTGCTATAACGAGTATCTTGCTGGGGTAATTCGATTTCTGACTATGGTTGATAGGAATTTCCCTCAGTGAAGGAGTCCCTATATCTCAGAAATGGAGCAAGTTAGGACACATGCTTG
Source organism: Phaedon cochleariae (assembly GCA_918026855.4). Classification (NCBI taxonomy): domain Eukaryota; kingdom Metazoa; phylum Arthropoda; class Insecta; order Coleoptera; family Chrysomelidae; genus Phaedon; species Phaedon cochleariae. The sequence goes on from OU896723.1 coordinate 8,966,633, forward strand.
TAGGAAAAAAAGTCTTATTTTTGCCTATTAAAAACTGATCCGGAACGTTTGGCGGTTCAACCCTGGGTCAATCTGTATAATGTACGCCTTTTACTCGTCTATTGATAGCTATTATGATGATGATCGTTGCCTTAAATACTATTTTTGTCGTGCCATCAGCTGATTTCAGAAAAAACACTTGGGGTCTATCGGGAATGATTACAGAAATATAGGGTGTTCAAAATCGAGATCTTTCAACTTCAAGATTTTTTGTGTCGAAACTATTCATTATTGGTCAAAACGGCTTCTATGTCCCTATCTCAACTTTTGATTTACTATCTACTGACATTTAATTGGAACATTTACAGGGTGGTTCAAGATTCAGAATTTTGATCACCCTGTTTCTGTTCCTATCATTAAATGTCAGTAGATAGTAGATCAAAAGTTAAGATACGGACATGGAAGCCGTTTTGACCGATAATGAACAGTTTCGTCACAAAAAAATTCTAAAGTTGAAAAATCTCGATTTTGAACACCCTATATCTCTGTAATCATTATCGCTAGATCCCAAGTGTGATACATTGATCAAATCAGCTCTTCATGGAGAATCTAAAATGAAAAATAGGGTGTTCCATTAAAAAAAATCAAATAGTACCTTGTAGATCATTTGGTCAGAGCACCCTGTATTTTTTGATGTAGCGGAAAAAAAGTTTATCGAAAATCATTTGAGATGATATTTCGAATTTTGAAATCTGTACAAAAATAACTGAGCCAGACGGGGGGACATTTATGGTGAATCACCCTGTACATACGCACAGATGAAAATGTGAGCCGTTTCACGCCAGTTCAGTGTTCAAGATCCATCCATTGATCTGATGATTTGAGGAATTCCTCTCTATATAAACTCTAACATCATAGTTAGCAATGGTATGATGGGTGGAAATTTGATTATTTCCTAAGTTTATATACCGAATATGGAAATCATAGACGAAACACATACAGGATGTCCCAAAATAATGTTCGTATACTCAGGGAGGTGATTGTGTAGATGAAAATGAGGAAAATATCCCTATCAACAAGTAATGCCACGAAATGCCCCCTAAGGGCTCTAGAATTCTGTAGAGGGAGGTCCTCAATTGCAGTCTTCAATTATTTTCGTTATCATTGAACATAGAATCACGTAATTCGTAACCTGGGGATGATTCGATATTAGGGAGTTAAAGCAATGCAGAATGCGTAAGCGTAAACGTAGATCTTGATATCTTAGCATGCACAGTATGCGAATTTCCTACCCCAGGAGATACGTCTGACGTATGTTTACGTCTTGCTATCTGAGCGAATACAAACGATAACTATTCGGTTTTAACTTTAACCTCACTTTCATCACTTCGTTCTTTTGTTGTGCTTCGGAGAAATCATGGACAATTCAAATAAAAGAATTCTCTTTTCCTTGGAAGATGATTCGCATCTCGCAAGGGAAGTTGTAGGTCATAACCCCTACGAAGACACGGGCCGTTGGAACCTCATCCAAATGAATATAATGTGAATTACTGGAAAACTTATAGCTTCCTGGTATTCCTAGGGCTCTAGCTAATCTTGGAATGTCATTTTTCGCAATTCGAAATAGATTTTCACATTCTATTTCAAATAAATTGTTTAAATTGATATCTCTATATAATTCCCTTCGATTACGTAAATTGTTCTCATTCAATACATGAAGGAGAAGGATGAGCAATTATTGAACATAATTATCATCTAGGTCATAGTCACTACTAGCATCGCTATCATTTGTAGCTTCGAATATCAAAATCTCTTCCATTTTGCAAGGAAGGGTTTGCAGCAACAACACTGGAACAATCAAACCACGCCGAGACTAACAAATCAAAACATCTGAATGGAAAAGAAAAATAGGGTTAAAATGAGTCTAGTCTCGTATCTTGTATGTACGTGAAACATGTGCGTACCATACGTACGTATTTCTATTCACGTTTACGTCCATACGTGATTGCAAGTTTTTGTATCCGCTCTTACTCCCTATTGATAATCGTTTCGTAGTACGTGAAACATGATTTAATATACAGGGAGGTGCTATTGAAAGGTCCCTGAATTATTTGTTTCAAAATTCATCTTATTTCTCCTGCCAGAATATGTTGTCACAATTGACTTTTTTTCAAGAAAACAATTCACTTTGCCGAGTTTCTCAGTGTAGATTCAGAAAGTGAGTCAAGTCTGCCTCATTATCAATTCTTGATCGATTTACCCCAAAATTGAAATTATCTGAATGATTTGAAAAGTTATGTTTTCCATCAGATACCTAATTCTCCTTGAGGAATAATTCTCCACTTCCTCATTCGAGGACATAATATGACTGTTTGAAGTGTGTTCAATACGAGATGATAGCTCAACAATTTAATTTTTCACTCCACAACGGTTCAGATAACTTCATCACAAATTTGGACACGAGAATGTCAGGAAAAAAAAAAAACAGAAATATGTTTCAATGATCAAATAATTATAATTGTACATCAACATTTTTTTCTCCATCTTATTGATGAGCGTAATTTCGTGATTGCGATCAAACCACATCTCTGTCATAAATTCCTTGATTCTGTTTCGTACTCCAACAATTCCATTGTTTTGTTCCACACGGCGTTCACGAAGTCTGGATCTTGTGCTGTTGAATATGTAGGCACAACATTGCACTCTTCAAAATGTCTTCCTGATAAATGTTCAATCCCTTGTTCTAATGACACATACAGTGATGTTTGAGCCCCTTCTTCAGCTGACTGCAATTTCAATAATGATCATAATTTTTTTGAATGATGATAAATAGACATTCACTATACAGGGCGCGGAAAGAAATTCTGAATTGAGGAAATCTTTATCACGAATCTGCGATCGGGGTCAATGAAAATAACAAGTTTCTATCGTTCAAGTTTGAACCCCTTGATTGGGTGGAAGTATTGAAAAGGAATATTCTCAGATATATTCATGAACACAAAAAAATAGATATACCGGGTGGCTACGGAAGTATTGCCTACGGAATATCTCAGTTATTGTAAAAAGTAGGATTGTGAAATTTTGAGCGTCGATATAATGACATAAGAGCTAGAATTTGAGCATATTGACATGTCGAAGTTAACTTCCGGTCTAACCGGAAGTAACATCAACTTTCTTATTTTAAATGGAGACCCTATTTTTTTTCTTTTCGCTTTATTCAGCATTCAATTCTCTTTCTAATGACATATCACAAGTTGGTATCTAACCAGAAACTAGATCAGAAAAAAATTATTATTGAAATTCACCGAATAGGCCGTGGAAGCAAAATGAAAGCCAAAAATTGAAAAGTTGGCTATGGAAACCATACGTCACTTGATAACAGTTGCTACTACTGTGATATTTTATTTTCATTCGTCGGCGTTATAAAAAGCCGCCAAAAAAAATATTGGAAAAATTGGGAAAAAAACAATACTCTGTAGGTCCATAACTTGAATAGGAACATACAACTTTTTCTTGCCTGTACTATTCAGCATAACCATTCCTTTCTAATGATATGATAGAAAGACATTTTTTTAAATGAAATACCAAAAAATCCAATTATTATTCTACTCGGTGAATTTCAATAATAATTTTTTTCTGTTCTAGTTTCTGGTTAGATACCAACTTGTGATATGTCATTAGAAAGGGAATTGAATGCTGAATAAAGCGAAAAGAAAAAAAAATAGGGTTTTCATTTAAAATAAGAAAGTTGATGTCACTTCCGGTAAGACCGGAAGTTCACTTCGACATGTCAATATGCTCAAATTCTAGCTCTTATGTCATTATATCGACGCTCCAAATTTCACAAACCTACTTCATACAATAACTGAGATATTCCGTAGGCAATACTTCCGTAGCCACCCGGTATATAGTATGATGCAAATGTATGGAATAAATTCATTATTTCAGAAATGAGCGACATTTGAAAAAATCCCAAAAACACGTGAGTTTTAATTTCTGAAGCCTCATCTCATGATATTCATATGAGAGATGTTACGTCACCGGTGTTGGAGTAAAGACGTAATGGACGATTTTTTCAAATACAAATAGGGGTCATGTGACACCTTGATTGAAAGGTCTACCGATCGTCTATTCAACAGTCAAAATGTTGCATAAGAATTGAAATTAAAATGGATTATCATGTGATTAATTGAATCTTGCAGAGGTCTGCTACTGAGAATTGAACATCGAAGGGTCGTCTTGCTAAAAAAATACGTCGAAAGAAAAGTTCTAAACTCTAGTTTTTTTTTTTTCGAAAGTCGTCTTGTTTTGAAATGAATTTATTCCATACATTTGCATCATACGTACATATAGAGAAATACATTGAAAACTCGCATTCTCCATGTGATGAAAATATCAATTCTTTCTCGATTTATTCAACAGAAAACAACCACTTTCCTGGAAACATGCCACGACGAATATTGAATTACATCTCAATTTCAGAGGATTTTGATTTTTCATGCTCTCTTTTTTGGATATTCAACAGATATGATTCAATGTTCGACGTGGCGAAAAGCCAGGGAAGTAGTTGTTTTCTGTTGAATATTCAGAATAATAATATATGCATATCTTTATATAAAGGAGAATGCAAATTCTCTACTTCAGAAGATTTTGTTTTCAAATTCGTATCGTGTGTGTGTTCAATAGATGTAATTCAATATTCGTCGTGGCATATATCCAGGAAAGTAGTTGTTTTCTGTTCAATAAACCGAGAAAGGATTGATATTTCCATCACATGGATGATGCGAATTCTCAATGTTTCTCTTTATATACAGGGTGTCTCTAGACCAGAGGGACAGTTTAATATCTTCTGAACCAATAGGAATTTTCAAAATATTATAATTCTACATCATATCGCATTATGAGCGCTAACTTCAGGAGTGACTATATTTTACACGAGGGTCGCAAAAAAGGTTCACAAAATCGAACATCAATTTTTTAGAATGGAATACCGTGTATATTTTCTGATATCAAAATGCTGTGACATGCATTCTTTTAATTTATATAACAGTTGTTCTGCTAGAAGTGTATCATAAATTGTTTGTACTCTATCTCCATTGTCTATCTACAACTACGATCGATTTGACAGAAGATATAACATCTAAAATCGTATCTGACAATCAGGCCCTACAAGGGAAATTGAAAAGACAAAGAGCAGAATATATGTCTCATTCTTTCATTCACTCAAACCATTGAATTATAGAAAATGAAAAAGGACAAAAGTCCAGCTGTGTCCGAACTCTTATCAAAGTAATAACATCCAGTGACTCTAACATGCATGAGATACTGTTGCCAAGTAATATATAAGAATGTATATCATTGATACAGATTATAAAAAATAATGGTCCTTATAATTTGGCTACGTGGGTAACACAATTTTAGGGTCGATTTCCGGGCTTGTTACAAAGGAGCCATTTGTCGTTGACCTATTCTTAGGTCAAAATGAGGTAGATTATACATAAAATGTTTGTTGGGGGCGCTCGAGTTTGAAGTCGACCACCTGAGATTCAATTTGGGATTAAAAAAAATTGCTTGTGTAATTGAATGCCATTTATTCTATATCAGTCCTGTAGCTCATTGGTATAGGTATGCTATTATAATCTAATCGGCTTGACTGTGGACTCCTGGGATGAAAACAAGTTGATTTGGGCCAACTTACCTATATACAAAATCGTCTCGTTGAGTTGGTACAAGGCGTTGAATTTTTTGGGAAAAAATATGCTCATGAAAAGAGTAGGCTGAGATCGATTTTCATAATTTTCGGCATGGCATGTTCCGTGGCTGTAAGTCACGTTTCGAGATAACAATCATGTTGCCGTACAAATTTGGTGATAACTCTTGAGACGTCAGACTGGAAACTTCCAGTTTTTTTTTCAGGAGGATATTCCCTTCAGAAATATTTTTCGTATCCTGTTAATTTTTGATAAGTCTGGAGGTTCATTTGCAAATAAATAATTTTTGATCTGATGCATCCTGCTCATTTTTGAAAATTGATCTAGTTAGTCGGACTGTTTACTGATCATGGCTACAATGTATTCTTATTGTGAACAAACTGATATGTTGCTGGTCCTCGCAAGCTCTACAATAACTCTCGCGTTACAAATTTTGTGATAATTATTCAGGACCTATAAGGTGAAAAATTTAACGCCTTGTACCAACTAAACGAAACGATTTTGAATATAAGTGAGTTGAATAAAATAAACTTATTTTTATCCCAAGAGTCTACAGTCAAGCCATGTTCCACCCAGATTATTCTTCTGAAAAATGCATGAGATGCCTCGGATCAGAAACTTTGCATTTGCAAATGAACTTTGAGACTCATCGAAAATTGATATCGTACAAAAATATTTCTGAAGGGAATATCTTCCCGGAAAAAAAAGGAAGTTTTCATTCTGACCTCTAAAAAGTTATCACCAAATTTGTACGGCAATATGGTTATTTGCAACACTTGCAAGTCACTGATATTGATCAAAAACATCTCAAAACGTGACTTACGGTCACAGAACATGCCATGCCAAATATTATGAAAATCGATTTCAGCGTACTCTCTTTATGAACAAAAAAACTTCAACGCCTTTCACCAACCCAATGAGACGATTTTGGATATAGGTTAGTTGGCCCAAATCAAATTGATTTTATCCAATGAGTCCACAGCCGAGCCATGTCCCAACCTTTTACAGACACCCTGTATACCCAATACCCATATCCCATATCAAATTTAATTTTGATACACCAAATAATCTAGATGTTATGGCTTCTCTGATAGATTCGTTTACACCCGGTATACTAACAATATCGAAATGTTCAATAATCTCTAAATGTGAACTTGAACACCTTTTATATCATGAACTTGATCATCCTGTATAGAGAACAATAATTAATCAAAAATAATGTATTTCAAATTGTAATTCCATGAGCGAGCATAATATATTATCATTGTACATGATCTTTAGAAAACACGCAATAAAACATTCAGGTTACGGAGACCAATATAGTAACTTGCATTTCTTTATGAAATTATGAGAGAATGTGAGTAATACCTGGATCTGAACACGCCTTCATTGAATTATGACATATTATCATATTTATCATTATAGAGATTGGCAACAGAATTGCAGGCATATAATCAGGCAACCAGATGACGTTTCAGTGACGTCATTTCACGTCAGTTAAATGACTTATGTGACAGCAGGAGTTGACGTCATATGACGTGACAAATGACTAGAATAGGTAACTGCCCAACTACGTCATATTACTCACCTTCACTAACTTCAGTCACTCTCCAAACTGTGACGTCGGACTGTCGTCGAAATGACATCAAATGACGTTCGAATATGGTGATAAGACCCAAAAATGTGCCCCAAACGTGATATGATCAGTACATTAGATGAGTACATCTTTGACCTCTGATGACATTTTATAAATTGATTTTGCATTGTAGTGACTGGTGATGATCCGTCGAGTGTCTCGTCCATTGAATCGTCTTTTTAGCGGCGCTTTCCTAAGTACGTATTTCCATTCGAATGAGATCAGTCCCTCGTATTTGTATAAAAAAAAGTGAGGCGAGTGTTGGTGATTTCATCTTCACTTTGTTGAGTAACGTATATTCATCTATTCTGTGTCACCCAACAAGGATCTAAATAGCAAGTGTTCGTCAAATCCTCTGAATACTGAGTCCATCAAATTGTTACGTCACACTGACGTGATATTTTGATGTCCTATACGTCACTGCAACGCCATGAAACTTGTTCAACCCATCCAAGTAACGTATATCAACGTCGTACTGATGACGTGATCATCACGTAATAGGAAGTATGTCATAGTGACAACAAGAATTGGTGTATAACGTTGGTCATTGGTCATTCAAGTGACGTAAAAAAGACGTCACTGCAACGTCATCTGGTTGCCTGGGAAGGATCTACATAGCAAGTTTTCGTCAAATCCTCTGAATACTGAGTCTTTCAAATTGTTACGTCACACTGACGTGATATTTTGATGTCCTAGATACGTCACTGCAACGCCATGAAACTTGTTCAACCCATCCAAGTAACGTTTATCAACGTCGTACTGATGACGTGATCATCACGTAATAGGAAGTATGTCATAGTGACAACAAGAATTGGTGTATGACGTCTCTGAAGAATAATCAACTATTGAGTTTGTCAAAGCGACTTGACCATCTGGTTGCCTGGGTAGAAGCTTTAATGGCAAATTTCATGCTACGACAGCTCTGTACAAGAGCATTACTAACTGTTGCCTATCAGTACCGTCATGAAAATGTCGAACTTGAATATCGTGAATTGGAATATGAAAATAGATGGCAAGATTCCCTGATGTTTCGGCAAAAAATACATACCTACTACTATTCAATTTCCAACAACTAATATCACCCAACAAACGTAGGAATACTTTCTGTGTATCATTATAATAGTGATAGCTGATTCAACAAGAACACTATCTACAGGGTGATTCAGGGTGGATGGCGAAATGAATATATCTGGAGAACAGAAAAACATATTGATCTGGTAGGATCTCCCGCAGTAATTGTCCAGTGGACATCTTATCTGGTTCATCCATGAGTTGTCCCATCAATGTCCCAGGACATTATGATTATCCATTTAATTGAAATCATCAAACTTTTTATTTTTTAAAATTTGTACTCCTGAACCTTACTACTTAGATACCGATATTAAAAATCATAATCAGACATCTACATTTTTTTTTGTTAACATTCATCATGAATGAATTCTGAAAATATCCTGAATGAAATTGCTGAAAACTGACTGTTCCACCAGCACGACATTGTTAATAGTTCCACCATTCTGTCTATTGGTGATTGCGTTCCGTATTACCTATTTGATTTACTATATGGTTGAGACACGATGGCAACATTGTTAATGAATAATCTAATTTCATTTCATTTGATGACGTATTTTTCATATAGTGTTTTCACTGAATTTATGGTTCGCATAGAGTATTTTTGATTTGTTCATGTTTTCCTTCAATAATTCAATTGCATTAGCAGAAAAAAAAAACATTTGATGGATGTCATTTTTTTGTCCTTTGATGGGATTTGGTACATCCCTGGGACACACGAGAAAACATCTCTTGGATGTCCATTTCGTCTGAAAGCGGTTGTCCCTGGGAAGTTCCTAGTACGTACTTTGTCCCGACAAGGGATATTCCGGTTACGTCCTCTTCAAAAATCAAGGACATTCCACGGATGTTCCTAGGATGTACCTACTTGTGTTGTTACGGAATAATGATTGAACTTTCTGAATCTGTCTGAAATATTTTTATCGATATGGTGTTGCCGCTTGTATCCGATAAAAGTACCAACTTGGTTATTTCATGTTCAAGTCCCTGTGAATATATATAATATTACCGAAAAGTAGTAGAAAAACTTTTTTCTAAAAAAATTTTGACACACTGTATATCTTGAAAACCAACAAACTATATGTATGATTGTTTAGGTATACCTATATTGAAACCGTTACTTTCATGACGTTGCAGTGACGTATCTATGACGTCTAAAAATCACGTCGGTGTGACGTACCAACTTGGTGAGCTTATCGTCATTTAGGAAATTCTTCAATAATTTGCTATTTCGATTTTTGTTGGGTGACAAAGAATGCATCAACATACATTATTCAACAAAGTGAAGCCAAATTCGCCAACATCCTTTCCATTGCTATCAAACTATTCTCTGTTTGCTTACATCTCGCCGACACAGACTACATTATTTTTTATACAAATACGAGTAACTGTTTGCATTCTGATGGAGATGCGTACTGAAGGATGGCGCTGCTGAATAGGCGATTGAATGAACATGACACAGGAGCAAGCAAACTCAACAATGCATAATCAATATTATATAATTTCATCAGAGGCTAGTGGTGTTTATCACATCATGTTAAAGGAATCTTTCTTACGTATCATCGCCAATTTCAATCGTCATTTTGACGTCATTATGACGTCACAGTTTGATGAGTGAATGACGTTAATACGACGTGAGTGATATGACGTCATTGGACTGTGACTTATTCACGTCATTATCACATCAATGCGACGTCAACTACTGACGTCACCTTGGTCATTCAAGTGACGTAAAAAAGACGTCACTGCAACGTCATCTGGTTGCCTGGGAAGGATCTACATAGCAAGTTTTCGTCAAATCCTCTGAATACTGAGTCTT